>JAODUH010000019.1:3211738-3230408 GCA_027564835.1 Typhlichthys subterraneus | reverse complement strand
AAAACAAACTACCAGGGACCCCAGACCCGCTCCCCAGCCACCTCAATCTCAGTCAGAGAATGGAACCCCGAAGATATACCACGACACACCTCCCAGAACCTCCAATACTGAATCCTCGACCAGTAAATATAAAGAACTACGGCTTTCTCCCTAATATGATTACCACATGGTGGCAGTTGCATCTGTCATATAGTGTTATATTGAAAAACACACATTTAAAATTAGAAATCAGTAGAAGGGTGTTCATATCAGACTAGATTCATAGATATGAATGAACTACCGCCATGTTTCACTTCAATTAATGGTTAAAGATAATGCTTGGAGATGAGGTGATCAGAAAAATAGCCTACATATGCCTGTGCTAGATAGTCACAAGCATATGCAAACGCCAACTCTAATTATCCTGTTTCAGAAACAGAAATTATGGCTGAATAATGCATACCGAGCTAAAGACAAATATGTCAGGTTAGGTTATGAGCCAGTGGCACTGCCTTATCAAATAAACAGTTAGAATACACTGCTCTCTGCTGGCCAGGTCTACTATTCGTACTGCAGCGACACATACAGTGGCAACTCCCGACCGCTCCCTAGTCCCGACCAGATGTTATTTATATTTTAAATACTCCATATTACCCAACATGTGTAGACAAATAAATAAACACAAATATGATTGATGTGATTCATATCGTATATCGCAGAAGAACACAATTATATTTGGCATGAAATTCTATTAACTTCTAGGAACGCGATACATGAACCACTGTAGTCAGCCGTTCTTAACGTCGACGCGCCTGACGGAGTCACGTGTTAAGTGTATTTCCCGTGCGTAATGACAGGTACAGGAACTTTCCTGCAAATATTTCAAGCACATATTAGTATAGGATTGTTTCGACAGATGACCACCTCAGCATTAGCTGTCTAGCTATAAAGAATAAAGTGACGGCATTCTCGCTTTTCTTTACGTTTAAACTGTTTCAACAGCATTTCGTCGGTACTGTACCAATTTCTATCAACGCCAATGGCAAATCTGCTTTCAGTGCAGTTCAATGGCTCCTTAAAAAAATATGTGCTGATAAGCAATGCTGCATTGGTAATCAATAAGCGATACATATCCAGAAAGGATGGATCGTCGTCTGAGTACTTGCACAAAAGTGTTGTTCCCACAATGCATTATCAGAAGAGTTTGCCGCGGTAAGTGGTGGTAATAATAATAATAATAATAATAATAACAACAATAATAATAAGATGTGTTTGTTTATCACTAGCACTTTTCATACAATAATTATAGCTGAAAGTTATTTACAGTGAAGCGAGTTCCAACCAAATGTGACTGTGAAGTCTTTACACAGAAAGCTACTGCACATACCAATATGTTACATATCGTCAATCTCATCAGGTTAATTATATTTTCTAACAGTAAATATTAAATAGTATCATTTTAATATATCGGGGGTCACATAGGCTGGTAAATTATGTAAGTGTTACCCAGGACAAATTAGTGATATGAAATGTAGGTGAAAGTGTATGAATGATTCACCCTTTGACAGCCACGAGAGGGCTCCATCAGTTTACCAAACAAAAATAAATGTCTCACGTCATGAGTTGTAGAATTTTTTTTTTCAATGATTTTTAGTTAATTATAATAATGTTTAATATAAAGTTAAGTTATCAGAGGGTTTGTACTATATTTACATTCAAGTGCCAGTGTGATGAGGGAAGTTGTGAACTATTTCATTTCTCTGATTTGTGATTCTGTTTCTTGCACAGCCTACCCATACCAAAGCTTGAAGATACAATTACAAGATATCTAGCAGCCCAGAAGCCACTTTTGGATGATGACCAATTTGGGTTGGTACATAATATAGGTTTTATTGCAGTGTTTAACACCACACGTCACAAGTAGTTCACATTCATTTGCTTTACAGGACCACAGAGAAATTGGCCCAAGACTTTCTGAAAGGTGTAGGGAAACAGCTACACCAGGAACTAGTCGCTCAGGATAAGAAGAATAAACACACCAGCTATATTTCAGGTGAATGGGTTTTGCAACTGTCAACATTTGAAGCCTTTGTTGTGTTCGTGTACATCAAAGATGTGCGCAAAACATTGCTAGGTGTGCTGGTCAGCACCAGACATATTTTCAGTTAAACGTATATAATTCTACGTCCAGAATTCCAGAAAAAAGTAATGCGTAGATTCTAAGAGCCATTTGAAAGTGTTAATAACATTCTTCAGTAAATACATCTTATCTTAAATGTGTAAATATGTAGCACTTTGAGACAGGGGCATTTAAAATATATATATCATTGTTTTATTGAAGAATGTGATTAACTGTTATGGTCTGAAAGGGCTGCACAAGCCCAATTTTCACATGGAAAATAATGACCCCATAACCTGCTCCTCCCCCACTCGGCCAAGGAAAACCATGAAAACCACATGGGTAAAAAGGAAGAAACCTTGGAAAGGGTTTTGCTTTTTCATTGGGTGAAGGTTGGGATAGTACCTGGTACCAGGTACCTTTTCTAGTACCTGTTTTGTCGATTTTCCAAGCGACCTGAGGCGAAACCAAAATGTGCTGTGACAACAATGCAGACTGCGGATTTCCCTCTTCCCCCCCCCCCCCCCCTCCCCCTCCAGAGCCATGGTTCGACATGTACCTGTCGGCACGGGACTCCGTGGTGCTCAACTCCAACCCTTTCATGTCGTTCACCCCCGACCCCAGGCCAGAGTACAACGACCAGTTGGTGCGCGCCACCAACATGGTGTGCTCCGCCATGCGCTTCATGAAGACGCTGCGGGCCGGCCTGCTGGAGCCCGAGGTGTTCCACCTGGACCCGGCCCGGAGCGACACGGAGCGCTTCAAGAGCCTGATCCGCTGGGTGCCCCCCTCGCTGTCCTGGTACGGCGCCTACATGGTCAACGCCTACCCGCTGGACATGTCGCAGTACTTCCGCCTCTTCAACTCCACGCGCATGCCCAAGGAGGGCCGCGACCAGCTCTTCACCGACCAGAGGGGGCGCCACCTGCTCGTGATGAGGCGGGGCCACATGTACGCGTTTGATGTCGTCGACGGCGACGGGAACCTGGTCGCACCCGCGGAGATCCAGGCCAACCTGAGGTACATCCTGGCTGACGACACCCCAGCACCCGCCTTCCCCGTCGGCATGCTGACCAGCGAGAACAGGGACGTTTGGGCCGGGCTGAGGGACAAGCTGGTCGCCGCGGGCAACGGCGAGACGCTGCAGGCGGTGGACAGCGCCCTCTTCTGCCTCTGTCTGGACGAGGAGACCCTGCGGGACCCCATCCACGCCTCCCACAACATGCTGCACGGCGACGGCTGCAACCGCTGGTTCGACAAGTCGTTCAGCGTGGTGCTGAGCCGCGACGGGCAGGCGGCCGTCAACTTCGAGCACTCCTGGGGCGACGGCGTGGCCATGCTGCGCTTCCAGAACGAGGTCTTCCGCGACACCACGGAGCGGCCGTCGGTGCACCCCGGCGCTGCGCCCGCGCCGGTGGACTCAGCTGCCGCGGTGCGCCGGCTCCACTTTCGCCTGGACGCGGAGCTGGAGGAGGGCGTGGCCCGCGCCAGGGACAGCGTCCGCCTGGCCACGTCGCGGCTCGCCATCGACGCCATGCAGTTTAAAAAAGGCGGGAAAGAGCAGCTGAAGAAGAAGAAGCTGAGCCCCGACGCTGTGGCCCAGCTGGCCTTCCAGATGGCCTTCCTGAGGCAGTATGGGAAGACCGTGGCCACGTACGAGTCCTGCAGCACCGCGGCCTTCAAACATGGCCGCACAGAAACCATCAGGCCGGCGACCGTGCACACGAAACGCTGCGCGCACGCATTCATCTGCCAGCCGGGGCAGCACAGCGTCCAGCAACTGCTAGCTATGCTGAGCGAGTGCTCCAAGTATCACGGCCAACTCACTAAGGAGGCAGCTATGGGTAAGTGTGCCTATAGCCTGTTCTGTTATCTGTGCATGCAGTGATGCGTTTCTACCACTAGTGGACACTCAAACACATAGCTGCTACAATAACAAAAGAACACCTGCAAAATGTCTTTCATACCGAATGCAATAACTTTTTTACATTTGTAAAACATCACTCAACAGAACCAGGTGTTGTTTGGCGTTTGTTTATTAATGTATTTATTGTGATGGTACTGAGATATTCCTGTACTAATCTGTGAAGCCAAAGGCAAAGTAATACTTCTACTTTCGGAGTCCACTCATGTTCTTCTCATTGTTATCATATTACTACATTACACACTGGTGACATCTGCAGTACAGTAGGTGATCTTGTTTCTCTCACCAGGCCAGGGTTTTGACCGGCACCTGTTTGCCCTGCGCTACCTGGCTAGCTCCGCGGGCCAGGAGCCGCCTGCCCTGTACAAGGACCCGGCGTACACGGCCATCAACCACAACGTCCTCTCCACCAGCACCCTGACCAGCCCTGCCGTCAGCCTGGGGGGCTTTGCTCCGGTCGTACCCGACGGTTTCGGCGTGGGCTACGGTGTCCACGATGACTGGATCGGCTGCAACGTGTCCAGCTATCCGGCACGCGACGTGCATGAGTTTGTGCGCTGCGTCCACAAGTCCCTAGAGGACATCTTCGCCGTGTTGGAGGGAAAGTCTATCGGCTAAGAGGGCCAACATCTGGTCACCACGGCAAAAAAAAATCCAGTTTTCATTGTGTACTGTGAAATGTATGTAGCACAGCCCTACAGTACCTACAGTCTTTTCATGAAGATCTGTCATATGTGGGGTAGGATAGTCCAGGGCGTAGGGTGGGTTTGAGCCCAACAAGCATGGTCTTGCTCAATTAAGATGCTGTAAGACTCATCTACTCCTTCATAGTTGTATTCAGACGCTTGGGCGTCTGGTAAATGACCGAATATAACTTTACGCTAAATGTTGAACAAACAGGCAATGAATGGGTTAAAGTTATTGTTGATTAAAAATGGGCAGTGTGGAGAAAAGATTGAATATGTACAAGAAGTAATTTACACTAGATTTGAACACTTAAGTATTAAGTATAGAGCAAGTGACCAACAGTACCTCACAAATGGGCATAATTTATATACTTTGAATCAGGCATCTTGAAATGCATCACTGAGTATTTCATTTTGTTTGTTGTTAAAGGGTGTTCATTCTTTGAATCCAGATTTTATAATAAAATGCTTTAAAAGTATTTTCACTGTTTAAGCCTTCACTACCATGATACATTAACATTTTAGGAATGTTTGTTTAATCCGACTTCCTCCTGAAATTAAGTTAGTTTTCTGTATTTTCATTACATGCCCTGATAACAAATACACCCAGACCGCTATAAAAGTATTTGAAAGTTATGTCTAGTGTACAGACCTACTTGACCAAGCCACCAGTGTAGTCTTGACTGGTTGTCAATCAGGAATCACAGGCTGTGAATTAAGTGTCTACTCCAAATACAAACTCCTGTGAAATATTCATCCAACAATTACAATGTAAAATAACTAAGATTACCATTTTTAAATTTAGATCTATTGTGGGCTCTGATGGTTGAAGGTTCTGTCCACTGGACTGTATTACAAGTCCTTTAAGTCCATCTTTCTCTCCCAATACTGAAGCTGAGAGATCGTACTTTATCATAAACATATTAAGTTAAGTTTTTTTTAATGCTTTATTTAAAATAAAGTCAAAAAACATCACATGTACAAATGCTGTAGTACAACAAAGCAAAAAAAAAAAACTAAAATCAAAAACCTAGATGGGCTTGATCTTAAAGTGTAGCCCAATAAGACTGAAGACGAGACATTTCAGATCTTGAACCAGGTAGTAAAACACGCGAAGGCCTTCCGGATCCCTAAACAAATACAATAGGTTAAACCCAGTGCACAGATCACATAATCAACCCCACCGCCATTGTGAAATAATACTTACTTTGACTGGTTGACATCAATCAAGGAACCGATCTTGGAGGTCGTGAATGAAATGTGCTCATCTCCAATTACAATCTCCAGCTCCTGTAAAATGTGGTGAAAGAGTGGTTAGAGTGTAATTCTGTATTAAACACAATGTTTCATTCGCTATCTACTCCAACCAACAATACTAAGCCATGCCGATTTAAAGTAATACAACTGACGCTTGTTATAAATGTTATTCTATTTTGAATCTGGAAACATTAAACAGAACCTTTAGGTGCGTATTGTAGTTTGAATTGAAATCATTGCATATTGGAGATCAATAATAAAAGTGCAATATTGTTTAACAGGTGACATTTTGTGTAAAATGGTTAAAACACTGCAGTAAACTCCAAAAGTGATACATCTGAGTAAGTGAGAACAAACCTGTCTGCCAACTCTATCAGGAGGCGGCCAAAGTGCATCATCTTCTTTTGTAATTTCACTGTCATCAATGATCCTCTTCAGCTCCTCCATAACACTCTTGTGTACATAGGCCTACACCAGTGAAAATAAGACAGAAAACAACACAAATTATACATGTAACATAGGCTAAATTATATAGACTTGCAAGCGATTCCCCACTGTAAATGAAGTTCATCTGCAATATAGTCGAATGGGTCTACTCAGTAATGCAGTAAACTACAATGCATACCTCTTTTCTGATCATGACGTCGTTCTTGTAATTGCTGTTGTTCGCATACCGCAGCTTGCCTGCAAGATAACAAGTTGTTAAAAAATAAATAAAATTAAAAAAACACATTAAATATCCATCACACATTCTCGTTGCTACTAGCTTGAGCAGGTAGCAGCCCTCGCTAACGCCGTATAACGCTACGGTACATGCGCATGATAAGGTCCGCATTGGGATTGTAGATGCTTGGTTTTTATTTGACCATCCGTGGGCTGGTCCTAGGGATCTTCTTTCCACTGAAAATTAGCAGTTTAGTCTTTTCAGGTACTTTAAACAAAACTAAGTTTGAGCATAACAACCAACTCTAATGCAATGTGGCCTAATGAGCCACTGCTAGCTAAGCTAATGGCTAGCAAACAAGAAAGCTACAACATCGAACTTGCCGCCTAACTCACCATCAGGCCGAAACTCAAATTCAAGGAACTCGTGTCCGAACTTTCCTTTGTGCCCGACATAATATCTCAAATAAAAGTCACTTGTTGACATTTTGGTTCTTCAGAACGGAGCGATCTTTGTGAAGCCTAGGTGAGCAAAGCAAACGTTTGCTAACACTCGGCATCCATTCACCTCAATGTTTCTCATGTGCGCCTGCGCATTGGAAGCAAGTTGTTCAAGTCGCATTGTAATGATGTCATAATCTGTCGCACAGAAGCGCAAACTCGTGGTCAATGTAAACGATGGCCGGTTCGATCTCACAACAATTAGAGGATTTACTAAATCCTTTACCCAAATACGCCGATCCAGAGGATGACCAAGATGAAGAAACAAAAGCCAAGCTCATAGAGTTTGATGAGGATGACGACGGGGAAGCAGTTGGCGTCAGTGCTTTGAGGAAGCGCAACACATCATTGCTTTCAGAGATAGACGGTCGATACCTAGGAAAGCCAGTCTCCCGTAAACAGTTGCTGGAGGATATTGGTGAATCAGAAGAAGAAGATGATGATGATGATGATGATGAAGACGAAGAAGAAGATGAAGAAGATGGAGATTGTGGAGAAGATGGCATGCTTGAATCTGGTGACGAGGTTGAAGATGAAGACGGCGAGGAAGATGAGACGGAGGAAGAGGAACAGGGTGTGCTGCTCAAGGATGCAGCTCAGGTTAAAACTCTGGTGTCTAAGATGAAGGGTGCCAACATCATCACAGAACATCCCACAGAAATAGATCTCCACAACTTGACAGATGGTATGGATGATTTGGGAGAGAGTGAAGAGGACGAAAGTGATGACGAAGGCTCAGAGGTAGATGAGATGGATGATGATGATGATGATGATGATGACGATGAAGAAAGTAAAGAGACAATGAGGACTTTCTCCAAAGAGAAAGTTGACGGGCAAGTGGAGAAAGGCAAGGCTGTGAAGGATCAGCTGGCTTTGTGGGACCAGGTTCTTGAGGGGCGAATCAAACTCCAGAGGGCGCTTGTGACCGCCAATCAGCTTCCGCAACCAGAAACGTACCCAGAGTTCAAGAAGAGAGGTGGCGCCGAGTTTGCGGGCGCTCTGAAGAACAGCCACAAAGCCATAAAGGCCCTCCAGAGATCCTTGCTGGAGCTCCAAGACCAGCTGCTCTTCCAGAATCCAGAAACGAGGCCCATCGCGCTGGGCAAGACCTGGGGAGCCGAGACCCGGCACGACGACGACAAAGATATAAGTGAGGAGGAGGAGCTGGAGGCTGGGCCGCCCAAAAGGAAACTGGAGATGGCGGAGTACCCGGACGTCATGGCCAAACGCTTCGCCGCTTTCCAGCCGTACCGCGACGCCACGCTGCAGAAGTGGCACGACAAGACCAGGCTGGCCGGCGGTGGCAAGGGCAGCAAGGGCTTCGCGGCGTTCGACCGGAGCATCCTGACGCAGGTGGAGCAGGTCCTCATGGACAACGAGAGGCTGGTGCGGCGCACACAGACCCGGCGGTCGGACTACAGGGTCCTGGGAAAGCGAGAGGCATCCGCCCCTGCCCCCACCCCCACCACTGCCATAGAGGACGGTGGGGGGGGGGAAGAGACGGAGCCGCTCACGAAGGCCAACGCGCACCTCAAAGACCTGGACGAGGACGTCTTCGACGACGACGACTTTTACCACCAGCTCCTCAGGGAGCTGATTGAACGCAAGACGAGCGCGGCGGACCCCAACGACCAGGTGGCCATGGGCAGGCAGTGGCTGGCCATCCAGAAACTGCGCAGCAGGATTAAGAAGAAGGTGGACACCAAGGCCAGCAAGGGCCGCAAGGTTCGCTTCAACGTCCACAGCAAGCTGGTGAGCTTCATGGCTCCCGTTGATCACAGTCCCGTGAACGACGAGGCACGGACTGAGTTGTACCGCTGCTTATTTGGCAACAACCCCTCCTCAGTAAAGGACTGAGAGAAGATAGTGTTTTATGCACATTATGGGTGTTTTTTCTTTGAAGGCATCCACGACGACCAGTCAGGAGAGCTCATCTGCTGGGGTGTCTGTATTTGACTGTTTATTAATAAACACACCAGAGATAGTGATCGCTGGTCTAATGCAGAATGTTAATTAAAATATATTGATACCTGTGAGAAAGAAATATTGCTGAATCAGTTATTTGATAAATGCTTCAGACATACAACTGGAGCTGATGTACTTTTATTTGTTCTGTCACACCATTCTGTTGTTTAATATAAGCAACTTGCCATAAATGTCATGGATTTTAATGTATTGCTGTTTATTAAATGTTTCACTGAGGAAGTATTAAAGGTGGAGTCAGAGATTTTAGGGAAATGCACTATATGTCAAATTCAGCAAATATTTCCTCATGATCTGATCTGTTATTCTGTGTACGCGCTGAAAGAAATAATCCAGCCATACATACTTGGCTCTTTACTGTAAACGGGAACACAATGTGGTGCAGATCGCACCACCCAACAGCCCAGCCTTTGCAACTTCTGAGTGAGCCCCCTATGGCATTGAAGTAAATTTCTTCTCCAGGATAAGTTACTCCATCTTTAATGAACAGCAAAACATAATATATATATTTATACCCAACATCTGTATTTACTTGGGTCATTCAGGAAATACAGAGAAGCAAAAAGTTTTATTACCTGAGAGATAATACAAGATACAGTGGTGTGTACAGAGGTATTTCACTTTCTTTTCATTAAATACAGTATTACAGTGGTTGTGCGTTCATTATAATGAAACTTGATGCATATATTCACAACTTCTAAAAGACAAAGGAATTAACCCATTCCACTCCAGGAATATTAACACATTGAATCAATCCCATAATATAATCTATTTATTTAAAATGATCAGATATGCAGTTCAACAACAATAAGACAGTATATTTACCGTACCACTGATTTGTACAGTGCTACAAGGAGAAAGTCACGTGCAAGATAATTTGGCCACAACAATTATAACCTTGTGAAAATCAGTTGTAATATATATTTTTTTTAACAGAATAAACAGGCAAAAATCCAACATTTAGTTTAAGTATAAACTATTATAGAATACAAAATGTGCTCTTTGGTAACGCTAGTGGTAAATTGTAATGCACTTTATATTAGAAGAAATCTGTCAAAGTGCTACAATATAACCTACAGTGATTTAAAAAGAAACAATGCATAGAGGCGATGGGATAAAGGGGAGGATCTGTAATCAACAAAAAGCTTTGTTGAATAGGTGGGTTTTAAGGCCACTTTTAAAATCATCCATAGTCTGTGGTCCCTAGATGGTCAAGCAGAGCGTTCCACAGTCTGGGAGCAGCTGAACAGAATGCCTGATCTCCCATAGTGCAGAGCTTGGTCCTGGGGGCTTTGAGGAGGATGTATGCTGAACCAGAGCGGAGGGTACGTGTGGAGGTTGTGGGGTAAGGAGTTCCTTGAGGGGGCGTCGCTGTGGATGCACTGGTATGTGAGGATATTGACCTTCTACTCAACCCAGAGTAAGATGCGAAGCCAGTGGAGTGATTTCATGATGGGGGTGGTGGTTGGGACTAACAGTGACACATGGAAACTAGCCAAGCTGTGCCTGTTTCACTGTTATGTACACAAATGTCTTGTTGACTATCAGTTGTTTTTGTCAAACTCCATTTACTTCCACTGGTTCTCAAAAAGTAGTCTTTACACTAGTAACTTCAAATCAGTCTAATCCGAAATGTTTAATTTGAAGTTAATGCATTTTCCCCATAATAGTCCAAAATGTAAATAGTTCCTTGAGAATGCATTCTACAAACTGATATACCATATATCAGCTTTGAGAGATGCTACATAATTATCATAAACAAAACAAAAAAATAGTGAAGGAGTATGAAAACAAAGGTTAACTTCCAGTCAGTGGTTTAATCAATCTTTTATAGAAAACAAAATGTCTTGCAAATCACTTCTGTCTTGCTATACAAATAGCAGAAAGTGTAGAATCATTCTCAGTGCAGATGACTGCTGTACTCCATATGGGGCTGTTCCTGTGATGGTCCAAAGCCATTAAGGCAATCATTAACTCGTGTCAAACCACCATTAAGTATATCCTGGATGTGTTGAACTATGAGGTTTATAGCAACTGTAGTGAGAGAAATACATATGCAGTTAAAACACAATATATTGCAATACATTTGTTGATTGTTTTTTAACCTTCTGATTTCAAAACAGACAGAATTATTTGCCACCAAAATAGTTGAGACTTCCCGAATCCGCTCCTTGGTCACAAACATCAGAAAAAATAACACAGCTGTGTCCTTTCTGATAGCACTTTGTTGAGACTAGCTTCTCGAGTCACAACTTCTCTAAAATCTCCTCAATAACAGTTTGAGCGCACCACAGCCAACTGACAGACAACTCACCGTGGTTCTCAGCACCTCTGGGTATGATCACATCGGCATACTTCTTTGTCTACTCAACGCGGCAGACAAAACGCAAGAATATAAGCACACCATCCCACAGGATGCAGGTGAACTGCACACAGGAGAAGTACTCACTGGCAAACAGAACTCTTCGAAAGCAGGCTTGACAAAAGTAATATACTGGGCAAGAACGCTTTCCAAGTCCCTTCCTCGATCATTTATGTCACGTAGCACTGTAAGAAATATAATATTATTAAAGGTCTGGTTATATATCACATGTAATATCTGCCTTAAATATGAACTGCATGAAGTTTGTGTAGTTATTAATAAAGTACGTTTTTCTTTTCAACCAAGGGATTATGAAGCAAAATGCAAATTCTGCAGAGGTCTTACAAATGTAAACACTACTTCCCAAAACAAGAGCTTTTAAAATACTTAATAATAATAATAATAATAATAATAATAATAATGATGATGATAATACTAGTTCTTGCGCACTATAACTTTCTCTTGTTTTTGCCGTCAACTCTGAAATGCCTTTCCTGAACACCTGACAGCATCGACTCAGACACCAAGGTCTTTGCTGACTGACAAAAAGCCACAACAACCTAATCTACCTCTACGCGAGAGTCGAGTGTCTGCATCTGTGTCCACAAACAGTTTCATCTGAAAGAGGTCTCGGGTCTCCTGATAGTAGAACATCAGGATTCCTTCAAACAGCATCACATCAGTAGGGTAGACTGTAATAGTCTCTTCTTTCCTGCATAGTGGATGATGGTATACAGTTACATTAAGGTAGATGGCACTAAGAAGAATAGCCCAAGCCTTTTCATTACCAGTACCTCTTTTCCAATGCAGACGTACTGCATCTACACACACTGCCAATGAAGTATAATGCGTTTTAGATACTAACTCACCTGGAGTGGCTGACAAAGTCATAGACAGGGATCTGTACTGTTTTGCCTTCCTTTATATCCAATAGAGTTGTGACTATGAGATCATTATCAAATGCATCTAAGATACACATACAGAAGAATACAATGCACCAGTCAGAAGAATTCCTCTAACGTCATCTGTTTGTAAAGACATTTTACACACTCCTCTCACGACATGGTGTTTACAAATATAAACAGTGAGGATGAGTCAGAAATGTGAACTTCTGGTGGCAATAGAACATTGACCAGGGTATACCTTTACATGCACACACTCATTTCAAGGGCTTCCCAGGCCTCCACAAATACCAGAATCACCAGAATTGTGTGATTTATAGCAGAATTACATGCACAGCTAATGCTAATCACTGGGCGATTAGCATGAAATAGCATAAAGGCAATTACACCCGCCGGTACGCCACGGTGTCATGGCAACTCATGGAAATATTACCAATGGACCAACAAGCATGACATACCTGGATGATCAAAGTTGAATTGTCCCCTGAGTGCTTTCACCTTCTGCTCTGGGGTGAGGACCCTGTAGAAGCTATCCTGGCTGAGGATGGCCACCTGGCGCTGGTGGTGGTCTATCTTGTTCTGGCCCAGCAGCTCCATGATCCTACTGCACACCGAGGTCTACCGGGAGAAGAACAAGCACATTTAAATTTGAACTAAGTCATTGTTATAGGCTACTTGATATGGCCACAAGATAAGCTAAGTCAAGTAACAATTTAATTATCCCTTTTATCAATGTAGCTGGAGCCAAGTATATAAACCAATACAGGCCTTCATAAATACAAAGCATGAAAGACATCATATCAGACAGGACACACATGTCCTGCACAACACTGTGCTGTAGGCATATAGGCCTACTGTAGTGGAATATGAACGACCACTTTGACATGCATTGGACAATTACAGTTCAACCACCACGAACACAAGGAGAAATATTAGTAATGTTTTTTATGCAAACTATAATTTTGGTAGGCCTATAGCAAATAGTTTAGGCTACATTGTTTATATTGTTTCATCACAAAAGAGAGTGAACCCTGAAGGCAGACAAATACATACTTAAACTTTTACAGCTTCTTTCTCATTTTAATAGTGTTTGAATTAACAGATGGTTCACTTTACTCCTGAAGGGGTAGATGTCATCATATCAGGAAGTTTACCTATAGCTGTGTGTTGAGAACCATAATTCATGATTGATTGACTTCAGCTCTTATGTGTAAGCCAGTACAACCACAGCTCTGGCCCACAAGTGTTGCACACTACAATGACTATTGTTTGCCTTCACCAGGCGTCTACAAAGCACAGACTCAATTACATTACATGTTTTGGTTTTTAAGACAATGTGCTTCGTCAATATTATTATTAACATTAGTAGTAGTATTATTAGAAGTAGTCATAGTAGTAGTAGTAATAGTTTACATTTGTATATTATATATTGTTGTTTTTTACTTGTGGCAATATAGGCACAATCGAGGCAAACCAAATAAAAATAAAAAAACATGCATTTGCTGTCATAGACGATAGATGTGTGATATAGACATTTTATTTTACTCATGTGTTTCTTCATCTTAAGATCTACCATAATTTGTAATGGCTTCCTACTAGAGACATAGGACTATTTTCACCTTTGATTTTGACCCATCCCACTATTTATAAATGTTTGGCTTAATTAAAGCTGCCATGTGCTTTCAGGCAGGTTAATTAATATCCACTAATAATTCGAGAAAAATGCCAACCTTGCCGCTGGCAGTTCCCCCGGCAACACCAATGAGAAAAGGCTGCCGACTATTGTTCTTATTCTTCTCATTTTCGACTTGCTCATTTGGCTTTGTTTCGCTATCTCCTGCCATGCTTCACCTGCGACGCGGTGCCCTCATCTGTCACTTCACTTGGTGCAAAAGTTCTTAGATGCGTGCGCTCCTCCTCTTCAGGACAATGACGACGGCGATGACGATGATGATGATGATGATGATGTGATAGACACATTATAGAATAGAATAAATTAGAATAGAATAGAATAGAATAGCCATATCATAGGCTAAGTTCTAATTTATCAGACAGGCATTGATTGATGATAGATCAACACTGGCAGGCTATATTGCTGCATCTTGTCAGTTCCACGAACATGCAATTTATATATTAACCTGTAACACCAAATGTAAATCATAATATACCTATGGCTACTTCTACTTCATCCACAACTGGTGCAACGCATAGCCATAACTAAACAACGGCATAGCCTACTGTAGTTCTGTATTATTATTATTATTATACATTATGCGTTGGCGTCACCTTGTGGAATACTGTCTACAGTAGCCAATTGATATAATTTGATAATCATAAATTGAAATAAGTATTATTTAAAAAATATTATTATTTATTCATCGTATTATCCTACATTTGTATGTACGGTACATCAATTTGAGTATGTTCTTAAAAATCTTAGTATGATAAATTAACCGGATTTTTAATATTATTGTTTATATATATATAACGTCCATGTAATGTCCATGTAAATAATGTAAGATAGAAGATCTGTTTTAATGTGAAATGAATATCCTACGTAGATGAACTGGAAGTGCTTTGCTTGCGGAGTGACCTTTGTATTAATGCTGACCGAGCTTTACGGTACTGACACAGCATGGTAATAATGCGGTTTGTTTATTAATGTAGATTACTCGACTTGACTAAAAGTGTTTTGTATTAAAAGGAGCGGCACTTTAAAACACTAATCTAGATAAAAACATTATGAGTACAATGTTTGCGGACACCATTCTAATTGTGTTCATCTCAATTTGCACAGCGCTGTTAGCTGAAGGTAAGTGCTACTGTATGGTATTTATTGGATTTACAGATTGGGTGATTATTTTGATAATTTTTATAGCAGTTAACCGTAGAATACAGTAATAGTAATTCGAACATTTCCTTAATTGATTAATCCAACTAGTTGATCATATGTATTATTTATCACAATGAATCTATACCTTTGATTAGCTTCAATCATGTCAACGACGGTACTATATCAGCAATTTATCAATGATCAATTATGTTTTTATCAGATTTACTTTCATATCTTTTTCTTCTTTAATTGGCTTGATTTAGTAATTATGCTCTCTTCATCCTTTCAAATTGTACTTATTTACTGTACGGTCTTTTAATAAATGGGTAGTGTATTAAACAGAATGTTTTGCATATAGTAATACCACTAATTATTTTCTCTATAGGTATTACATGGGTTTTAGTATATAGAACAGAAAAATATAAAAGGCTAAAGGCTGAAGTGGAAAAGCAAAGTAAAAAACGTGAGTGATTGTTTTTCTTTTATTATTCTAATTCTTATTTGATCTCATATGAAAAATAATTATGTTGTCATGTTTTATCAGTTGAGAAGAAAAAGGAGACAATCACAGAATCAGCAGGTCGACAACAGAAGAAAAAAATAGGTGAGAAAAATAACAAATTTATAAAGTAGTGTATGAAGTTAGGTAAAAAACTTGTGCTCATGGATAGACCATTATCATTATATTGTCACTGAATTTCTTACAGAAAGGCAAGAGGAGAAACTCAAGAATAACAATAGAGATCTATCAATGGTAAGAGATGCCTAGTACAGTAACATTGAAAGCGAACATTTGTACCGAAAATAACCTGACACATGTTGATGTGTTTTTAGGTTCGGATGAAGTCCATGTTTGCCATAGGCTTTTGCTTTACTGCACTGATGGGGATGTTCAACTCTATGTAAGTCTTGGCTACAGATTAGACTAGGCCCTAGCAATTCCACTTGAAGCAAATCGCATTGGGAATGTATTAATACTAAACGTCAAGACCCAAACGTGTTATAAGTCCTTTTTAGACATTCACTCTTTCGGTAAGTGGTGTGCGACACTCACTCCTGTCTTTGGGCGTTTGTCTTCTAGTTTTGATGGGAGGGTAGTGGCCAAACTGCCATTCGTCCCCCTGTCTTACATCCAGGGGCTGTCCCATCGCAACCTCCTGGGCGAGGATTACACGGACTGCTCATTCATCTTCCTCTACATACTGTGTACCATGTCAATCAGACAGGTAAGCCTGTCTTAGATTCCATATCTGGTTCAAATGATTAAAGGTGTAGTCAGCTAGCTCAACTAATTGTAAGCTAATACACTTTTTTTCGTTAAATTCACTAAATATCTCCTCGCATTTCGCTAGCTTACCTGAAAAAGAATCTGGTACTTCCACACAGCCCTGGCTCCATAAATAGGAACATAAAGTGTCGAACACAGCTCACAACAATAGGAGCCATATACTTTGCTTCACAGTGCGTTTCAATGTGTGGTGCAGCGCTGCGGAGGGATATTTTTTTGATTTGAGCTCGAAATTAGCAGGCGTTCTCGAAAATAACTAACCCTGCCTTTTAAGACATTATATATATATATATATACAGTATTTAGGCTGCATGCGATAGCTTGGCTATTAATGGTTTGTCTAGTGACCCTTGTAGGTCACTAGATGCAACTGCACCCCCCTCAACTATGAAAGGCTAATTTTCTTTTGACTTTTCAGTAAGACCTCTTTGCCTCCATTGACAGAAGTTTAGGGAACAGTGTCCGTTACCTGTAGCAACTCTCTATCCCTCATATGGTTATGCATTAGGAAGAGTTGCTATAACTGGCCATTTGATTTATTGACACCTTTCAAAAAAGCTCAAGGATACCTTATAAAGTACACAATATAGACATAGCTACGATATACTGTGTGGGTGTGTTTGTGTGTACATACAGCATGCATTGTGTATATTCTATTATATAATTTATATCTGTTACCTCTACAGAACATCCAGAAGATGCTTGGTCTTGCTCCTTCCAGAGCAGCTACTAAGCAGGCAGGAGGATTCCTGGGGCCTCCCCCCCAGGCAGCCAAGTTCTCCTAGCTGTCCTGCCCCCCCCTTTTCACCCGGCAGCTAGCTAAGTTCTCCTAGCTGCGGAGGGCCAGCTGACACCACAAAGACTGTGCGTTGGCAGAAGGCATCGCCTCCTCGTCGAGGCACAAAGCGGCTTCCACCTGCCGTGGAAAGATATGTGCATCTTCTGCTGTATGGTGCTGCCACATGCATCCACAGTGACACACACTTTATGGTTATTTTGTTTGCTTATTTAACTTTACATTTGATTACCGTGAATATTATGCGACAGTATCTTTTAAGTAAGTCGGTTTAAAAATATTAAATACTAGAAGTAGACTTGCGTGCCACATCAAACCATCCTGATATTGCAAGCTCGGCATCTGCGATTTGCTTTATTTTGCATATCATATTGTTCTGGGACTAAAATAGCCTAGTTAAACTAAGATGATTATTCAAGCTATGCCTCTATGACTTGCTAGATGTGTTTACAGTCGAGCACGGACAGAGGAACAGAGTTCAGGACTGAAATCTGGATGATTTTATTAGGCTAGCATGTATTTGTTGTTGGCACTAACTGAACGATCTACAGCGATGCTGATTGGCTGGTGGTTTAACCTACATTTTATATTGATTTCCCAAGACTGATATGCACATGGAAGAAGCAGTGTTTTTCAACAGCAGGATGGTTTTACCAGGCTAATAAATTGATTCAAGAATTGGTAAAGAAGACAAATTGACCATCACCAGTGTTATTATATGTACTTCTATTATAGATGAATAAAGTTTTATTATAAATTGTAGTTTAGTGTGTTTGAAATGAATGCACAGTTGTACTTTATAGCATTGAAAATACAGTGGTTCCAGAGTATTCAGACCCCTTCGCTGTGCAAGCATTTTTTTGATGCCGATGTAATATTACATGGATTACACAGCAAAATGTTCCAATTATTCTACAATAATCCATACTAATAAAGTAAACATTTTCAGAAATATTTTCAAATCTTCTAAAAAGTTTGAGACCTGTAGCTATAACACTCGCGCACACCTTGTTTGCTTTAAATTACCCTTTATGTGCTTCTTGAGATTAGGTATCTCTTCAATGGAGACCTGGCCAAGAGAGCACACCAAAAGGTAAAACAGTTTAGGAAAAAAACACCAAATAGAGCACATTAAAACAGACATGATGGGACAACATAGAGCAACATCAGGCTTAGGGGATGGCAATTACACTACTCAGTTATATCGTTAATAATCAAAGCTTTGAACATTCACAAGAAGACAACATCTTTAAGATGTAGTGTGTTCTGAAGATTGTTCCATGCTGCGAAATAGATAGAAAGCAGATCCTCAGTACCTGGTAGAGCAGCCTTGGATCCTTGCCCAACCCCCTATGGATCTGGGGCAAGGGGGAAATT
>JAODUH010000019.1:3185944-3201009 GCA_027564835.1 Typhlichthys subterraneus | reverse complement strand
TGTGTGGGCGCGAGTGTGATGGTTGGAGAGAGAGAGAGAGAGAGAGAGAGAGAGAGAGAGAGAGAGAGAGAGAGAGAGAGAGAGAGAGAGAGCTAGAATAACTTGTGAGGGTGTAGAAGACAAAAATGTTAAAACTCAGCAAGTAAATATAAAATATTATGCAAAGGTGTCTTGCTCCATGATTGGCTAACACTCATGAGCTTTATTTTACCCAGGAGAAGAAAACATATCTACTGTTGTAGCATAACGCCATGGCAGGACTTTACAAAGTTTGAGAAAGTCAGTTTTCAAACAACAGTTTTATTTATTAATTTATCATTTATTTTAGGGCCTTTGTTTTCATGAGGTTATAAGGTTAGGTTTAGGTTATTAATGTAATATAGGGCTTGGGTTGCTCTGGCAAACCTTGCAAGGAAAACTAAATACAATATTGTGTACCATATACAGTAAGGTGGGTGATTATGGTGCTGCTAGAAGAAATTGGGCAAAAAACAGGGTTGCCATCTCTTGATGGCAACCCTTCAAATATACATGGGAGAGGTACCAGGGCTGTGATGCAATGTAAGTATGTCACCAAATGACAGAGGGAGAGAGAGAGAGAGAGAGGGAGAGAGAAAGAGAGAGAGAGAGAGGCAAGCTCACACTGTCAGAAGCATGAAGAGGCGTGATATTTCAGAAAAGAGAAAAGTACGTAAGTTTCTTGGACATTCAAACAGATCAATGAGCATTAAGAAAAACCTTTGTGTTTGCGACAGCAGATGCATTTATGATGTAGTAATTGAGTTGGCAGAAATCAAATGACTTGTCTGCCAAGCTCTTCTTTGACTGAGTCTGACATGCACGTCATAAAGCATCTGCACTGCAACATTTGGTTTTCTTACTGTATATCCATGGAAGCTATTTTTTTCTCAGATGCAACTCATTGATTAGTTACGTAATACATAGGCTATGAAATAGCTTGCTGCTGGGTTATTTTGATCTTACAGTACAAGGGCACACGGCTGAGAAGAGCGCAGGTTTATGGTCAGTATACAGTGCAGCAATAATTCCCTATACTTTGTTTAATTTTAAATCATTGGGGGAAGGCTCATGATTATGTTATACCGCCCCTAGTCTCAGCCTCTTCCGTCCATTAGGACTACGTCATATAAGCAAATCTGTGCTGAACATCTGATACATACAGTACGCGCTTCTCAACACCGACTTTCTGGAATTAATACAGTCGGTTTACATTGGATGTTAGCATTGTCACTCACAAGTATATGTCTGTAATTTCCAGTGCGATGCTATAGGCAGTTGCTTTACTTACTAATTTAAACTCTAACATTTATTACAGTAACCGTATAGCCTGTAATTTTACAGATTTACAAGACCTGTAAACAAATTCCTCATTTTAAGTTTAACATCCGACTTGGTCAATGAGTTACCTAGTTGGTCGTCATGCATGTCAGTCAAAATACATGTGGGGCAGAGAATGGTCTGAATTTATTAACTAATTAATCCCACTGTAGTGAGAGAGTTGTTTGGTATACACTTGTTTCAACCACAAGGGACATTCAAGACACAAATCAAGGTCAATACATTTTGGTCAACATTTGTTTTTTTGTTTCAACTGTTGCATTACAGTAATGTACACCATTAATAGTATATGTCATGCACACACACAAACAAGTGCACATTGCTGTTGTGTTTCTGTGCCTGAATGTCAGCATGTGTCATTTTGATCTTTTTAACTGGTTCCCATGATCGTAGACCACCATGTTCCTAGTCCCCTGGTATCAGCTGGCCTGTTGTGGCTTGATGAGCCCGCTCAGGAATGTGTCACCCAGAATACAATGCCTCGCCATGTTTATAATCACAACCGCAAAATATGGAGGCGGTTCTTGAGCGGAATAGCTCGGCAACTTGGTCCCTGGATTGAATTAAGTGTGCGCGTGCATGTATGTGTGCACGTGCATGCACGTGTGCGTGTGTGTGTGAGAGAGAGTGTGTGTGTTCCAAGTATATCATCTCCTCTTGCAATTAAAACCCAACAGAGAAAATCTATCATAGACAATTTCAGTGATTTGTTCTGAGACGTGTGTGTGCGTGTGTGTGTGTGATATGCCTTCTATTCATTCACTGAAATGTTTCTGGTACTCTGAATTAGAAAGCAAAACAAGATAAATACCATTTAAAATCACAGCAGATGTTTAGAAGGACAAAACAGCATCATATGCCTACTAACAACAGACTGTTACTTCTAAGTCAGGCTTGTTTACAGGAGTGTTTTCTATTAATCTATTTTGAGTTGCCCCCAAGTGAATAAACTCCTGTCCTAACTGGGTCCCAACCCATACTGATATTCTTTAATAAGCACAATACATGGTTTCAAACACATTTTTGAGGAACAATCAAATCAAATTGATTGCGAGGGAAGTTGTAAATAATTATCTCAGGCTTTGTATTTGAAACAATGAGCCCTTCAACTTTGCATAATGAGCAAATACACAACATGGTATACAGGGAAAGTTGAATTGAACTAACTGGATACAGCCAGAGTTTAACTGGCACTAGACATTCTGGTGTCGTAAACTTCTTCTCCTTCTTCTGCTCTCAGTGGGGGCCCCTTGCCTAGGGCCGCGAGCACTCCAAATCTGTGCCTCCTGTTCATTTGGTTTGCCTAGTTTAGAGTCTAATGGAATCAATTAATATGAGTACAGCGAATGAGCTGCAGCAGAAGGCTAGCAGTACTCTAGGGCAGACAGAGAGCTACTATTCATGGTCAACCCATGTTAAAACTTAAATACTAATAAGCTTTTACTCTCTGCCTTTCTCTCTCTTGGCTCTCTGCTTGTGCTTGCCCTTGATTGGGAGCAGATGTGTATTTGTGTTACACTCTGGGAAATGACTGAGATGATAGACGCCAAGGCTGCCAAAGCCACAGTAAACGCATGGAATGGCTAATGAATAAAACAACAGCGGATTAAATGTGCCATAGCTAAAAATAATTTAATTAAGAATATGACTTGGAGGCCAGATTGTTGGGGCCACGTTGAATCCAACTAAATCTTTATTGAACTCTGGCGCTTGAGGCCTCATTTTTCCACCTTAATGAGCTTCTATGAGACTTTGTTCTAAGTCCTTTTACTAGAATATCTGGGCAACACTTGCAGTCTATGGGATCAATTGTCATCACATGTGATTGCCTTTAGAAGAACCAAGCTTTCTGACACTTGCTTGGCTCCACTCAGGCCCAGTCTGGGTCAATGCACAGTCACAACACTGCTCTATTCAGCCAATCACTTTCCACTGTGGCTGCATCTCCATGTCACTTTCACTATTCAACAAGCATGAAGTATATTGCTCTTAACTTCCATATCTAGCGAGGTAAATTCCCTTGGTGGCTTATTGTTCTGTACCTGCCCTCCTCTCTCAGTATATCTCTTCCTATTTCAGTGCCATTCTTGTTGTACACAAAGCGACATGCTGAGTCTTATCATGCAGTTCTCTAGAATGTTTCGCTCCAGGGCCGGTCCTGGGGTAGGTCTTTTCTCCTGGATCCCTCGTGGCCTCCTGGCCTGTGGGCTTTGCGATGGGCCGGATGTCAGAGGATTTACAGTGTGCTTGGGTGTGTTCACTCCCGCGTACATAAGGGCCATGGTGTAAGGAAAATATGGTTGGTTGGCAGGTGAGGCAGGGAGAAAGTGTGATGGTGTCTGTGCTCCATACAGGTGGATCTCTTCACAGTATGGTCAGAGAGATTAGTGCAGCACTCTACAGCATTAAAGGTTTGGCTTAGCTTGGCAGGGCATGAACACAGAGATCGTTTAAGGCAATTATTGTGAAGGAGCTCTTGTGTGGTGGAGGATTTAGAGAAGAAAAAAACTTATTCAAAGCAGAGGGTGGAGAAGTGCAGAAAACAAACCAATGGCGGGAAGGGGGGTTAGATACTTGATGAAGAGAGAACAGGAGTGAATGAGAGTGAAAGAGATAAAGGGAAACAACATACATGATGTCAATCCGCTGGTTAGCACTGCAAACTGACTGCAGATGGTAGGAAGAAGGTTGTGGATGGAAATTTAAGAACAAATTCAAAACAGCAGCAAAGCAAGCTGCTGTGGCCAAGCTGGGGAAGAAGGCTGAAGGGTCAAGACAGATGTTATTTAGACGTACTCCAGCTTCCAGCTCAGTCACAGAGATAGGCTGACCCCTAATCATCCTTAGACATACTGATGTTTACCACCTCAAACAGATTATGTATTGATTATCTGCACTTCCTATGTGATTCAGTATGAGTGGGTAAGGATAGCAGAGAGGACAAGTTATGTGCCCTCTTGTTACATGCATTAAGGTTAAAGGTATAGCCAGCCATTGTAAGCTAATTGTAAGATAATACACTTTTAGTCAAATCCACCAAACATATCATTGCATATCGCTAAATTACCATTATCTGTGCGTGCTGAAGAAATAATGTGGTATTGCTACATAGCCCTAGGAACATAAACAAAGTGGTGAACACCACTCACAACAGCAATGCCCTATAGTCTTCAATACATTTCAATGTGTGGGGCAGAGCTTTGGAGAGTTTGTTTTGATTTGCACTTTACATGTTACATGTTGTCAAGAGTGACTAGCCCTGCCTTTAATAGTTATGTAAGAATGAGTTTTATCTTAACATGTATTCCTTAGATTCAAAAAGATTTTATCAATGATATTCAATATAGTTTTTTAAAGATTTCTCAACCTTGAATAGTCCCAGTTGGAGCATATACCTTACAAATCACCCCTTTGATAGATGTCATTAGATTGCTACATTAACTAGGTATATAAACTGACTTTAGATTGATGTTGACTTGGAGTGTATACAGCCCATGCAAACAATGAACTTTCACTAAGGTCGATAACTTCCTGACGCACATGGGCAACAGATTTGTCATGTTGAACTTTTGAACTGAGCACCCTTATC
Organism: Typhlichthys subterraneus; assembly: GCA_027564835.1. Taxonomy (NCBI): domain Eukaryota; kingdom Metazoa; phylum Chordata; class Actinopteri; order Percopsiformes; family Amblyopsidae; genus Typhlichthys; species Typhlichthys subterraneus. The sequence goes on along the minus strand of JAODUH010000019.1, from coordinate 3,196,061 downwards.
ATCCACCCTTACAACTGTGTCTTTAAAAGGAGTTATGCTTCCCTGACCTCCTATCCCTGCAGGTGTCCTGGAAGGTACCTTCAATAATGAAGCCTTTGGTACCCATAGACCCCTGGTAATCAGGGACCCAAGGCTGTCCTAACCTGGCCTGACAGAACAGCAAACAGTGTTCTAAATGGCCAGCAAGTCATTCTTATTGCCATCTGGCCTCCATGCTTGGCTCTGTCTTCCACTCTGCCCTGGATTTATGCCCTTGTGAGGTGTTTTGCCTTTTAACCCACATATAATTGGCCTCCAGATGCCAAAAAGATGTTGAGGCAATTTTTTATTAGTTGCCAAGCAGGGGTCATTGTTGTTGCATTGCTCTGGTCCCCAACATTGCCAATGTTAGAATATGATGTCAGTACATTAACGAACACTGATACATACAATACAAACAGTTATATAGCAATGATGCCAATTTGTTTAGCATTAGCTAATTAAAGTTCAGCATAAAAAAAGTTATAATTTAATTACTTATTTTACTATTATATAATTTCTAATATAAAATAAAAAAATGTAAAATCACCAATTTTTTATTTCCACTGTTATCTAACTTTGAAATGTGAACATTAAGTCATAAATGTACAATTTTGCAGTTCATTACCAAGGATATATTGACATTGTAGCATACTTGCTAAATTGTATATTTGTGATGCTTTCAGAGGTTGTAGTTGCAATGTAATTCTAACGCAAATAGGATAAAGTATCTGTGAGATTGATCAAGCGGCGATGGCACAAAAACAGAGGCACACTCACTTCTCCAGGCATGGCAAGGCGTGGTATATTTATTAATTAGTTTATGGCAGGTAGGGCACAGGTCTAATAAACCCAAATATAAGTAACAATAATATTTTACAAAAAGAATCAACTAAATACCAAACAAATCAAAAACTCTACACAAGAAACTACAATTAGGCAATGTCCTTTCAAATCAGCTGCAGCCCCCCAGTAGCTCTCCCTACTTATCTCTTGTTTGCAGGTAAAAATCCAAACTCTTCTTCAACTCCAGCCTCTGCTTCCTTCTATCAGCTGGTTCCTGTTTAGTTAAGGAAACACCTGATCCACAAGATAGACAAACTTATAAAACATACAAACACCAAACATCTGTATACAATTTAAAATAAAATAGTAAATTATACACATTTTAATTTACATGGCACGGGATAGTCCTGTGAAATTAACCATTAAATATTAGACTACTGACAGTTGACAGACATTTGACTTGTAATGCAAAATATATTATTGTCTATAACACAGACAGATTTTTAAAATAGCTATGTTATCTTAATTTGATTTTCTGAAGCACTGAAACAAGTTATTCATAATAATGTATGATGAATTACTGTTTCCTGTTTAGAAATGTTGGCAATCAGGGTGGTTTATTGCTTTTGTTTTTTGCAGCTTCATAGTGCTTCAACACAAAATAGATTTATTTAAGTATCCTTTGACCTCTCTCTGCCTGACCCACAAAAATAATTATTTTATAAGTGGAAATTAATGGAAGCAAAATACACTAATTACATTTTTTACTTGTGTATCTTAATTTACTTAAATAATATGACTTATTACTAGATACATTTGCCATTTTTCAGCCAGAACATTTTATTATTTAATTTTAAGGTAATACTGGTAAATTACAAACATGGATATAGCCTATTAAACAAATGTCAAGTCATATGAACAGGTTAATCTGCAGTAGGCTACATTTTAATTTATTTGATTATAATGCCACTGATATCATTCGTAATTTAAATAGGGTATTTTCTTAATATCTATTTTAATAAATAGTCCTATTTTATCACTAGCATATTTGTAACTTTAGGAAACTGTTATTTCCTATTGCTGTATGTTGTACAGATATGTACATGTCTTTTTTATTCAGGCGTTCTGCGCAACTTCTCTTTAGCAGTGTAGTTGAGGTCCTTGACGTGGCATGCATAAGCAAAGATGGCGTCATACAGAGCGCTCAGAAAAGCTTAACTATGTTTGAAGTAGTTGGCAACGAATTTATAAAGATCCCATTTTTTTTATTTATTAATATTTATGTGCATATGTACTTAATTCATTTTGTCGCTTTTAGTTGATGTCCTAACATGGCTGGGTGGGAGGGCTTTTCTGAAGAAGAGCTACGAAAGTTGCAGCAGAAAGGTACCGTAACGAATAGAATATATTTTCCTGCATGCAAGGCATTATTATGATTTAGATTACACAGAAACAATGGTGCAATTATTTTACCATCGCATCACCATTTGCTGTGTTGGTTTAAAGCAGTTTTCCACACCAATAATACTATATTATTGTTATGTGCAATGCATCTAGACCAAGCAGTCCCCCCTGCATTGATAGGTCGTGGTAGAAAACCTGCTCCAGCCAACAGAAGTAGACAGCAACTACAGCGAGATCGAGCCCTGCAAGAGGCTGCTCAGCAGAAGGTTGGGAACGGAGCTCCTGCTCTTCCACCGGAGCAGCAGCTCGCCAAAACCCTGCCAAAAGATGAGCAACGGAGACAACCTGCTATCAAACCAGTGGAGGAGAATCACATGAAGCACAGCCAGTCGGAATCCTATGAACCCCCTATAGCGGTGGGCACACAGCCCATTTTGAAAGAACTGGAAAAACAAGAGGTGGAACTGTTAGTATGGCTCATATTTTATGTTGACATTCATATTATTTTAGTTATTAATCAATTTACCTAATATGGAAATATTTGTTACTTTTTTTTTTTTACATTTTACAAGCTTAAAGTTTTGTTTTTTGGGCATTTGCTACTCTACTATTCTGTTATAGACGGGAAAAGACACGTCTAGAGCAACTCCAACAAGAGCAGAAGATTATTGAAGAGGGAAATAAGCACAAGAAAGCTTTACTTACAAAAACTATTGCTGAAAAGTAAGTGTTACAGGTCGGTCGGTCCTTAACATTACATACTGCTTTATTAAATGTGTTAAACTATGTATGTTACCAGGCTGATTAAAGGCAGGTTGTAAGGGTGGCTGGTACTGCTGTATAGTGGACCGGGTATGCAGAAGTGTACTGGTTCTGACCTGACAGCTGACTGTTTTAGGCTCTTCTGGTTTTAGACATGGTCCTGTGGATGTATACTGTTGGTTAACATCGCCATGTGTGACCAGCCTGCTCACCTCTCATGCATCCTGTATTACTTGTGTGTTAGTGTGATCACTTATGTGTGTAATTGTATGCATTGATATTACAAAATACAACTGCTTTATTCAGACGTCCATGTGAGAACTGATTGAGTCTGGCTTGTAAATTGTAGTCTTGTTGTGCCATAGCTATCTAGCCTGGCAATTGGCTTGTAGCATCGCCGATTGGTGCGAGGCTGTCCAATAGTTTCGCAATTAACCAGAGGTTTACGCCCAGTAAGACGCAATGACTGCGAACACTTCCCATGGAGCATATCCAAACTCTATTAACAAAGTGAATTTAGGATCTGGTTACACCAGGCTAATAGCCATCACCTTTTTCATTGATTCCTGAGTATATGTTTTCAGCACTTTCATAAACACGGCTGTTTTTCCTCAGGTCCAAGCAGACACAGCAGGAGGCAGTAAAGCTGAAGAGGATTCAGAAGGAGCTCCAGGCTCTAGATGACATGGTGTCCAATGACATAGGCATCCTTCGAGGCAAGATCGAACAAGCTAGTTGGGACTACAGTGCTGCCAGGTGCACACTCGTAGCACATTGTGAATTGCAATCATCACAAAGACAATTGCAAGACATCACAAATCACTGCCTCGTTCACTCATTCAGTGTTGTAAGCGCATACTACTACTATGTAAGTTAGGGCATAGTAGTGGAGGCAATATCATAAATGTAGTGCACTGTGTAGCAAGAGGGACTGGGGAGTGGATTTGGACATAAGTTCTTACAATAAGGCATAATAAGGCCATGTTTATCTGACATTTTGTCCTGTTTAGTTTTTATTGGAACACACATTTAATGTAAATTACAAAGCACAAGAGTTGTAGGAAAGCCCATGAATGGTTTATTGGTACATTATTCTAATTCCTAGACTGTTCATCCTTGTCTGGGGAGGCTAATTGCTCATAATAAAACGTTCAAATGTTGGATATGCCACCCCCTGCAGGATATCCCCAGAACTTCAGCAAATTAAACACTACAAAAAAAAAAATATATATATATTTTTTAGTTGTTTTATATTTTACCATATTTTTTACACTTTGGACTAAACAAAATAAAAATTAAATTTTTAAAAGTCAGTCTTAAGTGTAAAAAACAAAAGATGATTATTTGCAAATCTACTCTGTAACATGTACCATTGGATCATTAGTAACTATGCAATCTCAGTATGTTGGCATGATATTTTGGACTTAATATTACATTACTTTTAATGTTTCGTAAAGAAGTCGTGAAATGAGTAAGATCTACATGTGTTGCGTAATAACCCTGTGTATGTATACACCTATATCTCATGCTGTGCGGCGTGTTGCCGTTGTCCCCGATGCGTCCACAGGAGGCGCTATGAGAAGGCGGAGACGGAGTACGTGATGGCCAAGCTGGACCTCCACAAGAAGACTGACGTGAAGGAGCAGCTGACGGAGCACCTGTGTGCCATCATCCAGCAGAACGAGCTGCGCAAGGCCCACAAGCTGGAGGAGCTGATGCGCGAGCTGCACCTCCAGGCCTCCGAGCCCGAGGAGCCTGGGCAGGGAGAGGGGGTGGAGCTCCCAGGCAGGCGGAGGAACAACAGCACTACAGACCAGCTTACACCAGACGGAGCAGGGGGAGTGCAGGGTGTCTGCCCCCTGCTGACCGAGCCAGAGAAGGCAGGACAGGATGGTATAGTAGTTGAGAAACCCATTCCAGCTGCCATCTCCTGACATGCAGGCTGCAGTGGTGACAAGGGTCTCTTTCAAATGAACATGGTGGACTCATCACAGTACTAGTTCTCCATCTCTATGTACAGGTAGCCAATACACACCTGGTGTTTTCCTTTTCTCTCTCTCATACTAATAGACTGCTATTTGCACATGTAAAATACTATAATAATAATAATAAATGATTATTATATATTAAGGCTACTTTTTATTATATTTTATTTTACATAAAGTAGGCTTTTTGTTTTGCTAGGTGGAAACCTGCAGTTCTTAAAAACATTTGTTTTTACATCACACGAATTGTCTTCTCTGAAACAAATGTTCAAATTAGATATTGTTTGTTGTCTCTGGGGCTGGTCTACAAGATGGTTAGTGTTGGATGGTTCAATTCTATTTTCTGCTGAATAGGTGGAGGCAAGGATCATTCTATTTGTTTTACAAACGTTTCTGTTGTAGATCAAGATATTAGCTCAGGCCAGTGTAGTATTTCACAAAGCTTCCGTCAGTGCAGTTGAAACACAGCATGTGCATAGCGGGCCTCCTGAATAGTAAGGGGCTATTTTATGTATGTATGTATGTATGCATGCATGCCCTCTGAGTAAATGCTCCATTGCAGACCCTGCAGGAATGTAGAGTTGCTGGGTCCATATTGAACAGTCTGTCCAATGCAACAACAGAAACACCACCATGCCATTTGGTCGGACAACTTTAAATGATATTACCGATATTGCACTACATTGTGTATGTTTTTACTTGATTAAGAAATTCATAATTATATTATAAATTCATATGTGTATCTTGTATACAGTGTAAGTGATATTTAAATGGGTGAATGTGTATAAAGTTTATTTTAGGACACAGCACAATATTTAGCTAAATATATAATTATTATATTTGTGTTTTTTATTGAATTTCCTCTTCATGTAAGCTATACATTGTTTTCCGTATATACAGTTTGTACCCCTACAATAAATTCATCATGGAAAATAAAAATCTCAGGATATTTAAAAGCAGTGCGAGTCCCCTGGAGCTTGTTGTCCAGAAAGGCATTTACTGAGAATACTTTGGATCTCCCGTTGCTTTTTCTACTCATTTTAAAGTGCAGTAAGTGTTCTGTAAACCACTTTGAGATTTTATAGCGCGCCGTTCCCATCTGGCCGTCTGAACAAGACCTCGTAAATGCAGCTCTTTTAATTAGTGAGGCAGTAGTGACTGACCACCGTATGTCCCCTACCTCCAAGGTCATAAATACATTGAATATCCTGTCTGAGCTGACTTCTGTAACCTATTCTTTAATTTAGGTTGATATGGATATGGATCATTGTTGGTGGACTCCCTGTCTTCCTCGGTAACAGGCTGCTCTAGATACAGAAATAATGTATAATAGCTCATATACACAGGGTTTGGTATAGGTTACTTTTTAAATGTAATATGTTACAGTTACTAGTTACCAGACTATAATTATAATCAGTAATGTAATTTTTGGGTTACCTAATGTAACGATCTGATTACTTTCCATTACTTTTAGATCACTTCATGCTTATTTTATTTTTGTCTGTATTTTGCTAATCATATTAAAGTAAAACATAATTTAAATTACTGATTGACGTTAACAAAAGCTTCATATGAGAACATTATTTTATGCATTTTTTTCTGCAAACTTCCCTTCTAAATTTGAAAGTAGTCCTAGAAGTAATCATCTAATAAAAAAAAAAACGAATCTGATACAATTTTTTTCTGGTACCTGATAGATTACTGTTACTGTTTTATTATTTTTGTAATTAGTTACATGTAACTGATTACATGTAATCAATTACTTACCAACCCTGTATATACACACATGCCAGGTGTGCATTCAAATACATTACACTATTTAGGCCACTGTAGTCACTCAATATAATGCTTGATTATTTTCATGTGGGCCACTTATTGTTAAAGGACCACATGTGTGTGTGTGTGTGTTGGGGGTGGGACATGGGAGATGCACTTTTTTTAAGAAGACATTTATAAAAAGACGCAGATTATCGCGTCCACAGGTTTTAAAGACCCTGAATTGGTTCTACATTATGCTTTTTTGTGTGTTGTGGGGCGCTGCCTAACTTCAGAGAGCGGTGGGTTTGTAAAAGTCGTGTGATTTATGTGGCGCTGGCTTCTCTCGACAGTTCTAGAAAGTCATTGTAACCGGAGTACCAAAAAAAAAAAAAACATGTAACCTAGAAAATATCATCTGGCAAGGGTAAATCATTTACACTATAATGTTAACGAAATTATCGGCTATTCATTCATATATTTGAATTATGAATTTTCTGGTATAGCCCATAGGCAAACATACATGGACATTAATATCGATGTGTGGTGTTAGGCTCTCTGACAGTTGATTAAACATTGCTCAATAAACTTTAGGCTGAATATAGGCCTATAGGCTTAACACGATGCGTAACACAAGATAATTAGGCGTATCGTTAACTGTTTTTATTATTTTCTCCTCTCGATGTTAATTTGTCTATAGGCTATATGCCCATGTATCAATTTAAGACGCTTTTACCCGAATTAGCCTACACGAGGATAAGGTAGGGCCATATAGTTCCATAGCAGGTTAGCATACGACACATGCTACAAGCAGGCCTACCTGGCTGTATTAATCATAGGAATAGGGTTAGCCAACAGCTGAGATCTGAGGATAACTTAAACACGTCTACTGTTAAACTATTTAGGCTACTTTTATTTGCAAGAATATCAAATTAAAGGACATGCCTGCGTTTTACCATGCATCATTCAACGCGGGCTCGCTCCAATAGCCGCATATGGACTACTTGAGTTAATGTGTTTTCTTTATGTGTTGATTCTGGGGTGTAGTTAAATCCCCACAACCTGAAATCCCCGTCTCGCCCCGGGCTGGATCACTGCTTTCCTAATCCACAGTGTGTCCCGTCTGGAGCCGTTGTCGTGCCGCTGTCCAGTGACCCTTGGTGCTGATTGGGGTAGCGCGTTGGCCCCTGTCCTGTTTTATTTCCTTAATTGGGAGTAAATGGCGTCCTTGTTGACTCTTTACATCCTGTGCGGAGAACCATATGGCCGACACACTCATTTCTCCTCCTGATTACAGCGGCTAGGGAATTCTCATCGTCTGACTTGTTGAGCTGCAAATCTTTTGCACAAGCTGGGCTGATTACACTTTCAATGGGGACTTGAACGTGTAAAACAACCAGTTCGTTGTAGCCTTTTACTTCACCAAACACACAACAATAATAATATAATGTGTGTGCATAATATACAGGCTAAAGCTGTCACTTAAAAAATTTGCTAAATATATATTTTCTACTCGCTCTATTGAGCGCCTATTGTTAGATTACAACAATTCTGAATACCAAGGGCAATGCTAATTGCAGTGGGCTGCGGTGTTCAACATAAAATACAATCTGCTCCTGATTAAACAACATGGGCAGTTTACAGAGCAGTGCGTACGTGTGAAATTAATTCACCCGCACTGATTTTGATTAGAAACGTAACCACTGCGCTCATAACAGCGGCATGTTTTAGTTGCTTTTAGCTATCCACAAAACGTCTCTGAATGTGTTCATAAACCAGCATATTATTGTCAAACCGCACGTACATTTGTTCAGAAAAATATGGCTAGTAGCCTATCCTATTTTAAGCATAACATGTCTGCACGTCTAAGGAAATGGTAGTTTGCGATGCAATAAATATATAGGATAGGCCCTAACTGGTAAATCACAAAACTATAAACCATATGCCTATTGAACATTTGCATAGAATACAATGACTGGGAAAGTGTGTTTATACATTTCTTTTCGTTTTTTTTCATTCGTTTGAAAACACAAATTGCTTTAGGATTTACTACAGATTTTGATATATCAAATCGCGTGTAAATTCTTAACCTAAAATAGCTATATTTCACTAAACATCGTGTTAGATTTATTCAAATACAATTTAATCACGTCACATGCAAATGGAATGCCAAATCCTTTATTTTATATAAGAATATATTAAAACTCAAACAGTTAAATATGTTGGTGATTTTCTTCAATTCATTTAAATTGGTTATCAATTAGGCCTTGTTATTAGATTATCACAATTAGCCTATGTTAGAACTTGATCTAATTATGTTCAATGATGTATGGGCCTATAGTGGCCATATTTGAAGAATATACCATTTACGGCACGTTTTAGGCTACTCTGTTATCAAATCAAATATACCATATAGCATTTAGCACATTGCTCTTTATTATGATTTTGATAACTAATATTTTTTTAATTTTAGTGACATTTGTGTTTATTTTATTTTAGATGATTTACGTGGAATAGAAAGTAGCCTATAGAACCAATATTTTTTTCAAGCCAAATTGAGTCAAACACACGTACGCCTTAACGTATAGTCTATAGACCTACATAATAATTTAATCGAAGTTTATTGGTTTTTACATACGTTACCGCGCGCCAATATACCTATTTTGTGACACTATTCGTTACTTTAATTAAGGCGAATGTATAGCCTAAATTATTAAAATGATGATCCCTTTACAAACCGTTCTATTTTCCTAGACACTTTCATGGTGAATACAATACTGAGTATAGATAGCATAATCTGTCACCGTCACTATAGCCTATCGCAGGCCTGTCTGAATGTCAACCGGTTTTTCAGTTGGAGGTCGTGGGCCTGATCGTGGCCTACCTTGTAAACTTTCTCCTGCTTCGCGGAGATAAGCTGCACGGTTGAGTTTAGACTAAAGGTTTCATCAAAAGCATAATGACACACGTCGACGCGGTGACGTTCTGTTGGCCAAGACCGCCATGCCAGACTCGAACAAATGGGCCAATTTCATACTGACATCTGCACTAGTTTCTGGAGAATTTGAGACTGAGACTGAGACCTGCATCGAAAGGTTTTTACCCTGGCACCGGAATGAACTTGTAGTCAAGAAAAGGGAATCTGGGAGGAAAACTAATGATGAAAAAGTCTACTCTATCCCCGCGCCTTCATTAAATACATGGAAAGAACTAGAGAAGCACATCTGGATTCAATTCGCTTCCCTTTGATGGCATCAAGTGTTCTTTTCCCAGATCAGGGGGCTGGAAGCTACGGGATGTCTATGGCAGCTTGGAGCCTAAAGTCTACTCTCGCCATCTGAACACATGGACACCCCCCATCCTCTCCCTCCATTCCTTCATTTGGCCTGAGGAGTGTAGTCAAGAGC
>JAODUH010000019.1:3173230-3185844 GCA_027564835.1 Typhlichthys subterraneus | reverse complement strand
ACATTTATATATATATATGGTATAAGGGCAACACCACATACCTGTGTGAGGACAACAGGAAGTGACGTCATGGCTCGGCCCACTGCAGGTGGAGATGATGTTCTGGCTGCTGTCCATGCTGGCCAACCGTGATAAGGAGGAGATGTCCTGCACCCTCCTGGCCATGTCCACTTCTCAGGACAGCTGCATCGTCATGCGCAAGTCCAGCTGCGTCCCCTTGCTGGTGCAGATCCTGCACGAAGCACCGGGGGGTGCCGGGGAGGCCAGCCGTGAGGCCAAGTCCCGGGCCAGCGCCGCCCTGCACAACATCATCCACTCCCAGCAGGACGAGGGGCAGGCCCGCCGAGAGATGAGGATCCTGCACATGCTGGAGCAGATCAGGACACACTGTGACTCCGGGTGGGACTGGATGGAGGGCCACGCCCACACGCCCTTGCTGGCGGGAGGGGCCAAAACTACTGGTGAGTGTGGAGCGTGTATGTTGAGCTGTGGGCTCAGTGCTGGGGCCGCACTGTGATGAGGACGGGCTTCAATGCTGGGGCTATACTGAGACGACTCCCATTTCTATAGAAGTCTGCATTTTATAGGCTGAACATGGCTCTACATTACACGCCATCTTTGGTTAAAATAACCCAAGGCCTTTGCTGAGGATGGTTGGAACAATTGGAGCACTGTATGTTGTACAATGTTAATGTTAGCCCCCTCACTGAGCCCCCTCACCTCGACTAAGCTTGTGCAGTGATTGGTCAGGCTCGGAGCTGGGGGTGAAGTTACACTTGAGGAGATTTTCTCTTTTGTTTTTCTGATTTCAGAAATGTATTTCCTCCTTTTCATTTTCTCCACTATCTCCAGACATCCCGGAGTCAGTAGACCCTCAGATATGTCAGGCCATGTGTGCTGTCATGAAGCTCTCGTTTGAAGAGGAGTACAGGCGAGCCATGAATGAATTAGGTTGGCTTACCTGCTGGATGCTGTGCTAATGTAATGGTAGCTACTGGTGCTCGACGAGTGTCACACCTGCTTCTTTGTCCTCAGGCGGTCTTCAGGTGGTTGCCGACCTAATCCACCTGGACCAGGAGATGTACGGGATGCTGAACGACCCCATTAACACGGCGCTGCGTCGCTACGCAGGCATGGCGCTGACCAATCTGACGTTCGGAGATGTTGTCAACAAGGTACAGCCTGGACTATCGAACTATCACTGCGCCCCAGTTACCCGAGCACAGCGTTGCCAGGGTTACGGGTTCCCACCCTGTAGAAATTCATTACCAGACCAAGCCACCGCCACACACAACAGCAACCACTGTTGATGAACATGTGCCTGATAGTGTTGTCTGTGTAGCGTGTGTCACGGTCTGCCGTCCGTCCCTGTCTGTCTGCCCTGTCCATGTGTTGATTGTTTAATCTGTTTCACCTGTCCCTTGTTACGTCGCCCAATAGTCTGTGTTTCTCTTATAAGCCCCTGAGTTACGCCGTGTCTTTTTCGGGTCTTTTAGTGTCTTGATGCTTGTAGTTGCCTGCTTCGTCCATTTCATTAAACTCGTGTCAAGCCTACCTGTCGCCTGCTGTCGTGCGTTTGGGTCCACCCGCCTGTGTGCTACTACAGTACAACATTAGCCCCTTGTGCGTGATACTTACTTACAGCTGTTTCAAGAGTGCGTCCATGTCATGGCTGTGGGTCTCCATTTAGGCCACTCTGTGTTCCAAGAATAGCTGTCTGCGGGCCCTGGTGGCCCAGCTGGCGTCTGACAGTGAAGAGCTGCACCAGGTGGTGTCCAGCATCCTTAGGAACCTGTCGTGGAGAGCCGACATCAACAGCAAGAAGGTCCTCCGAGATATCGGCAGTGTGCCTCCTCTGATTACATGTGCTCTTCAAGCCACGAAGGCAAGGCACACCACCCACGCACATTATATACGTTTAATATAAACATGAATTTGTGGCTAGGTCTTTATGTTGGTGGAACATTTGTGTCTTCACATGGTCTTTAAAAATGATGGCAAATGGTCCTACATGGTCCTACACATGGTCCTAAAACACTGTATGCTTCCTAGGAATCAACATTGAAGAGCCTGCTGAGCGCTCTGTGGAACCTGTCTGCTCACAGCGTGGAGAACAAGGTGTCTATCTGCTCAGTGGATGGAGCGCTGGGCTTCCTGGTCAGCACCCTGACCTACCGCTGCCAGACCAACTCACTGGCCATCATCGAGAGTGGGGGGGGAATCCTCCGGAATGTGTCTAGCCTGGTGGCTACACGAGAAGATTACAGGTGCGCTTCTAATCTTAAAATGTTGAATAACAAATTAAGATTAGGTCATTACTATGTGACTAAGTGTTAATTGTTTGTATGTTTGATGTGTCATTCATCATAATCTAACATGATCGTTTTGATGTATACCTTTGTTATTTAGTTAGACAATATTAGCTAATTTTGTTTTATTGTTTCTTTATGCAGACAAATCCTCAGGGATCACAACTGCCTCCAGACTCTGTTGCAGCATCTGCGCTCCCACAGTCTGACCATTGTGAGCAATGCCTGTGGAACCCTGTGGAACCTTTCTGCCCGCAGTCCCAAGGACCAAGAGCTCCTGTGGGACCTGGGAGCAGTCAGCATGCTGCGTAACCTCATCCACTCCAAGCACAAGATGATAGCCATGGGCAGTGCCGCAGCACTGAGAAATCTGATCACCAACAGGCCGTTCAAATATAAGGACATTGCGATCATGTCACCTGGCTCCTGCCTGCCCTCCCTCTACATGAGGAAACAAAAGGCTCTAGAGGCAGAGCTAGATGCTAGGCACCTTTCAGAGACCTTTGATACTCTTGACAAACAGAGTCCCAAGCACCTCAGCCTCAACAAGCCTCTCCGCCACATTGAAAGCCTGGCCAGGGATTATGCATCAGACTCCGGTTGTTTTGATGATGACGAAGGCCCCAATGGATCCAGTAGCCTGGACACCGGAAGTTTCTCCATGCTGTCGATGTATCTGACCAACTCTAACATGCTCCAAAACCAACCTCGAAAGAAGGAGAATGAACCTGAGAGGGACGTGGAGCCGCCCCGGCCAGTGGAGAAGAGACATGTTCTGTCTGACGGTCTTGTGTCTGCTGCTGCTGACACGCTAGCCAAGAGGATCACTAACACTGTGGCCAAGATTGACCGACTAGTGGAGGACATCACCATGCACACATCCTCAGAGGACAGTTTCAGCCTCAGCTCTGAAGACCACTTTGCAGACTGGCCGTATGGACTGGATGAGTTGAACGAGGCCCGGGCTAAATCCTGCTCCCCCTGCCGTCTTTCTGATACAAGCAGCGTGACACACAGAGAACGTCTTAGTAGGGCCCATGCTTTGTTACGTCTAAAAAATGCACACACAAGCCTTTCCACAGATAGTCTTAACAGTGGCAGCACCAGCGATGGCTACTGTGGCAGCAAAGATCAAGTCCCACCCTCAGCTAGAGCTGCAGCTCTGCCTCAAAAACGCCCCAACCAACTGGACCTTCAGGTGGCTCATCAGGGGTTCCTTAATGTGAGAACGCTTGCTTTAAATGAAGGCAGCCAGGGAGACATTCCAGAGAGAGACTGTGTGGATAACAAAGAAATGAGAGCCCCAGAGCTCAGTAGCACAGACACAGAGAAGAACCAGGACTTGCCCCTACAAACACCAGCCAGTGCATCCACTAAAATGTCCTCTGATGCTAGTATGACCTCCATTAAGCTGTCTCCTTCATACCAACATGTTCCGCTTATCCAGAGTGTGGCCAAATTTGGTGTGGCAAAAACAGCTATCAATGTCCAGGCTGCTCAAGCAATGAGACGGCAGGCATGGGTTCCAACAGTGATGACTGGTGGGAGTCTCACCAAGTTTTCTCCCATGAGTTCCACCAGAAGCCCCACTATTGGGCCAATGGAAACAGTCCAGAAATACTCAGTGGAAAATACACCCATCTGCTTCTCTCGCTGCAGCTCGCTATCCTCGCTGTCCTCAGGCGATGGTGCACTTGATGGACAGAGTGATAATGAGCTGGAGAGTGACTCATCACTAGAGATCATCGAGGTGGAAGATGGGGAGGTGGTGAAGAGAGGAGAGGATGATGGGACTTTGGAAGATCTGAGTGACAGCCAGTTGCTTGTGACTGACTCAAAGTACTTTCCCAGTGATGACACCCATCCCACTGAAATTCCCTGTCCTGCCAAGAAAGAAAAGGTGTTCCTGAAGAGTGTTTCACCAGCCATAGAAGATAGATCCCCATCTAGTTCCTCAGATAACTACATCCACGAGACTCCATTGGTCATGAGTCGCTGCAGCTCAGTCAGTTCTCTGGGCAGCTTCGAGTCTCCATCTATTGCCAGCTCCATCCAGAGTGACCCATGCAGTGAGATGATTGATGGAACAATCAGTCCCAGTGATCTTCCTGACAGTCCCGGGCAGACCATGCCTCCAAGCCGAAGCAAAACTCCATGCTGTGTTGATTCAAATGGTCAAGAGACTCAGAGCGGTGGGACAGCAGGTCAGTGGGAGTCCACCCTGCGTAGGTTCATGGACATTGCAGACTTCAAGGAGCGGTTCAACCTTCCTCCTGATCTGGATACCATGATCTACTTCACTGTAGAGAAGCCCACAGAGAACTTCTCCTGTGCCTCAAGCCTGAGCGCACTCCCTCTTCACGAGCACTACATCCAGAAGGATGTGGAGCTCAAACTAACTCCTCTGCTCCAGCAAAGTGACAACAACTCTGAATTTCCTGACAACGATGAACACGGCGTGGAACAAGGAGAGCGATACAGTGAGGGCACCTCTGATGATGACATAGAAATTCTAAAGGAATGTATCAATTCAGCAATGCCCTCTAGGTTTAGAAAGGTTACACCTTCACTGATGACCACTATACCACCGCATCTTTTAAATTCTCAGAGCCGCAAGCCTATCCACCTGCCAGTCTACATGATGCTTCCAAAGGTCGGGGCCCAAATGCCTCCTGGAAGAAAGGCAGCAATGACACAGAAAGATTTACAGCTTGATGACTCATCGTTTACGGATTCTGCAGACGGCACCCCTGTAAACATCTCCAGCACCACATCACTGAGTGATGAAACACTACAGTATCCTGTAAAGGAGAAGGAGGCAAAAGATCCTAGAGTCAAAAGTATAAACAAACAGGAGCTGGTTGATGATGAAGCAAAAAGGATTGAAGACCTAAGAATATTCTCACACTTCCACAAGCCCAATAGGGTTAACTACCAACCTGACATATCAGTCAGTCTAATTAACAGAACAACCAAACATGTCATCCCAACTCAGAGGGTGCTGATGCAAAGCAAAGAGGTAGCTGACAGAGTTGCCAACCAGAGAATCCGGGACCAGTCTCCGCATCAGCAGCGACAGAGGCAAAGCCATGTCCCAGCCAGGAGGCTTGAACTGCCTGTTATAAAGCAAAGCACTGATAGAAACCCAAATCAGGCATCACTCCAAGGAAATGTGACTTTTCAAACAATGAATCACTTGTTACCCGCTGAAGAAGACATCTACTCTTTTTATGATGACCAAAAACAGGACGAGATAACGAAACGAAAAGAAAGAAAACAGATCAGGGAAGCAAACACCAATCCTCTCTCCCGCAGCATGACAAATATTGGCAGAACAGATAACTTCCAAACACAGCCCAAAGGTTTTCAAAGGATAAAGCAGAATCTAGTTAAGAATGAATCCCCAGCATCTTATTCATTAAGCTCCTCTCTTAGCTCTTTGAGCGATGCTGAATTTGAAGAGCGTAGATATAAACACCAACAGATATGGGCCAAAAATAGACACAACAAAACATCTAACCTGGTCCAACATGTAAAGTCTTCAACCAACCACAAGCAATATGAGGAACAAAGCTCTCCAAGCTCAGTTAGTATGGATTCAGAGGATGATCTTCTTCAGAAGTGTATAACATCCGCCATGCCCAAACAAAGAAAGAAGCCGGCAGCCAGGAAGAAGAAAACAGAGAAAAATGCGAAACAAAAGCTGAATATGCAGAAAGACTCAGCTGGATGGAACATGGAGCAGGACTTTGACAGCGATGACATAATGTCAGATAAAGATTCTGACCTCAACAGTGCTGAGTGGAGAGCCATACAGGAAGGTGCGAACTCTGTTGTAACTGGACTGCAGGCATCAAAGTCACAAGAGCCTTCATCTGAAGAAACTGAATCAGTCTTGTCGTTTATGTCTACATCCAGCTTTACCCCCAAAGAAAAGAAGTTTGCTAAAGACAAAAAGGCAAATAAACCACTGGACTTTGCCCAGCGTAAACCAGTTTCCAATCTACCAGTTGTTCTCAGAGGGAGAACATTGATATATACCCCTATAAAAGAGACAACCCTCTCACAAAGGCCACCACCTAGAAAAGTGTCATGTAAAGAGGACGCTCCAAAGAATCCCAATCTTGCCCAGCACAGGTCCAAGAGCCTCCACCGATTAGGGCAACCACAGGATATTGAGTTCTCTTTGCCAAAAAGAAGCTCTACTCCACCCCCAAGGATACCAAAAAGCTCATCCTCTGGGTCTTCAGAAAGCTCTACACCATCTAAACATTCACAGAAGTCAATAACTTCTCCTATTCAAACAAATAAATCTGTTCAAAAAAAGACCTCTACACCAGCCAGTAGTCCTCCTGAGAGAACAGGACGCTCCCCTGTCATAAACCATGATTCAAAATCTCCACCTCATAAAACACAGAAATCACCTGTAAGAATCCCATTCATGCAGAACCCAGCAAGACAACCTAGAACTCTATCTCCTCTGGTAACAAACCAACCAACCAGCATAAGCAGAGAGAACAGTCAGGTCAGTGGGAAAAGGGTCCCTTCTGCCAATCGATACAACCTTGTTCGAATGACCTCTGTCCATTCAAGCTGCAGCGAGTCAGATCGCAGTGGATTCATGAGACAGTTGACCTTCATTAAGGAGTCAAAGACCATGCTCCGGCGACAGGGCTCAGTACCATCCATGTGCTCCTCCCAGCAGGCGTCCCCCAACAGGGCCCGTCCAGGGGCCTCAGCAGTCTTCCTCTGCTCATCTCGTTGTCAGGAGCTGAAGGCAGCGGTGCAGGCTCCCAGGAGGGTGCAAGGAAAGACACCAGGACAAGACCAGGGGCCCAGGCCAGACCAGAGGTCAAACCCCGGACTCCAGAAGCAGACTCCAGCCCTAGCTAGTGTCACGTCAAGCCAACGAGACCTATCCGCCAGACGTCCAGCCAGGAGAACAAGTTCGGAAAGTCCCTCCAGGGTGGCTCAGAGGAATGGGCCTGGCAAAATGTCTGCAGCCAGGCAACAGCAGGTCAAAGACAGCTTTAAACGCCATGCCTCATCACCAAGCATCAACATACTGAGTCGAGTGACCAGCAGGTCTTCCCTCCGCTCGTCCTCCTCTGACTCAAGTGGAAAAGCCAAGAGTGAGGATGATACAAAAAAGAGAGGGCAGAAAACAGGAACTCGAGTGACCGATGGAGGTACTTGGAGGAGGATACGGGATGAGGATGTACGTCAGATCCTTAAAAGCACCCTGCCAGCTACGGCTCTGCCCTTGGTACGTTCTCCTGAAGGAGATGCACCAATGGTTCCAGGATTTCCAGGGAAACTGCCAACCATTCTCTTGGCATCAAGGAAAACTAGTGATGCAACAGTCCAGACAGAAGATTTCAACAAAACTAACTCGAGTACCTCTCCGGCAATTGAGGCAGCTCTTGTTCTCTCTGAGGAGGCTGCTAGTCTTGCTCTGCTGAGGAAAGCTAGCGTTGCATCTGGGAGTAACCAAGACGGAGACTGCGATGGGTCTCTCAGAAGTCACAGCACAGTTTCTACGGGAACCACCGATGGCTACACAGGAGGAGCAGTCCATTTTCGTCAGGGTTCTCCGAGCAAGGCTGCCAGAGTTACCCCATTCAACTACATCCCCAGCCCTATAGCCTGCTGCCTGCAAGACACACACAATGAAGCAGCCACAATCAATGAGAAGTCAGGGGACAAAGCAGAGGTGTAGGACGGCAGGTCTAGTCCAGTCATGGACAATTTAGTTCAGGAATAAAACTCAGGCGGATAGGGAGGCGGGCCTGTTAATCCTTGGATTGGCCAATTAGTTCTAAGTGAAAACGTGTGTGTAATAAAGAGCATTTGATCACAACTCATTCTATTGTATCTGCCATTCACACCAGTTGAACGTACACATTGAAATATGTGGACAATGTATCCTGTAAAAAAGCACTAAACACAAAATGGAGCTTCATCATTTTGTACTTATTTTGTATTTGTATTTATAACAGTTTCCAGATAGAAACGACAGTGGACTGATAAGCATTCATCATCCGTTATCTTGACAAATCAACTAATGAAAATGATATGCAAACCTTTGAATGAAAACATAGTTGGGCTTCCATTGGAAGGTACCATTGTTGGCTGACTGTTGATGACACAGACATGGTCTTTTTTTTTTTTTTTTTAACTTACCGTACCGTACATCAACACACTTCTTACAATCGAATACAACACACTGGCCGCCTTTATTGAAGCACCATTGCTGCAGAAAATATATAACCTAATACTATTATGTTCTGTGTTCAGCTGTGTGGTAGCTCCATGTTACCTGTATTCTCGTATTAACCAGTATTGTACATGCAGAATATAGCCAAGCTTCCTTGAGGACTTACTAGTCTTTATGTTGATCCTGCAAGCATGCTGATATTCAATACATGTATAAACAACTATCACATTTGTGGGCACTGGATCATACGTTCTGTACTTCTGCACCACAAAACCTTGTAATGTCCCTGTCATGTATAGGCAGGGAACTTTTCCAGCTTCAATGAGACTGTATTTGTGTCTGCAACGTCATCATATTTAAAGATATGAGAAACACATGATTTAATGACTGGGTGTTGATATCCTTGCTGTCTTCCTGTGAGTAGTGATAGGTCTCCAATGATAAAAAAATGAAAATCTATGTAGTATTAATACAACTTGTCCACAGTAATTGAGCAGAAATTGAGGGTCTGTTAAAAACAAATGTATTTACTAGTACCCTTTAACCTATGAGCATGAGTAACAATGATAATTTGTGTAGCTTTAAAATGTGACATACATGCTCAATTATTCATCAGAGTAAAATGGCATTAAGCTCTTGATGAATTATATAAAAGTTAAATGATTGACATTCAGCTACATATTTATTAAAAGACCCAGAAACCTCATAGAAAACTAGACCTTGTGAATTTGATACCATCCTGATCTCACGAGCTAGTTTGACATTGCCACAAGTATCAGTCTGGAACCCAATGTAAAAACATTTGTCAATAAGGAGGTGCTAACACATTTCAATCAAGCTTCCTTACATAAAATATGATTAGATTACCTACCTTTATCTCTCACCCAATCAGAATGTTTAAAAACGCTAGATTGCCAATGTAAACTGACAGTTAATGTAAGTACCCTGATGTCGTAGTTTTTGTAAAACTTCACCTAGCCAGATTGTTTTGTACACGGTTGACAAATGATTTTGCATTGCGGGGTTCCTGAGTGATACAGTATACTTGCGGCAAAGTATAATAGAGATGTGAGATCAGGATAATGTCTTAAGGCTTCCAGGAAATTCCACCATGAGTCAATGGCTTTGCTCACACATTCCACCTCTACGGTTCACAGGCATGAATTGGATAATACAAAGATAATTATTTTTCCCCACTTGGACAAATAAGTATAATCCTACCTATGACCATTTCCCAGATTTGTTATGTGTGAAAAAGGCCATTGAGAAGGTGATTTGGTAAAGAACAGTCTAAGCAATGGAAATGTATGATAACTGCTTTAATTCAATAAAGAGTGATGTGTTTCATGAAGTTACTCCATTTTTCGTGCGTTAATAATATGACATTTATAAAACTCAGGAAGGTTAACAAAAAAACTAAATTAAAGAGTAACCAAATCCAATGGTTTCAGCTGTGCCCAACCATCACCCAAATTTAAAAAAGAAAAATGTATTGTTTGTGAAAGAAAAAAAAAAAAAGAGGATAAGATATTGTAACTAATAGGGGTCTAGTGAGCTTAGGACATATCTGGCCTCAAGCTATCACCTAATACTGTAGCCACCAATTAACAAATGCATTGCTGCAAAATACACTACTACAAATTAATACATCACATGTATACAACATATTCTAAATAGTCCTGATTTGGAACAGTATTTAGCTGAAATCATTTATTCTGGAGGTTGCTTATTAGCATTTAAATAGATATACGAATTTTGGAGTGTCATTATGGTCAATGTGGACAAAAGTAGTGATTTCCGGGGTCAAACACATTTCTACATTGTCGTCACAAAGAGTTCCCTTGAATCTTTATTGGCAGATATGTAGTTCAGATGTAGCAGTAGTTTACATGCAGGATGTATGCATTTCCAGTAGCATGCCTTTTCCTATCTCTATGCTCTTTTATTAGCATGTCAATAATTTGGAATCAGTGAAATAAAATACCCAGTTTCATTGCAGATGTCAGACAGATACAATACCAGAATATTGTATCTATTATTTGATTCACCAAGAAAGACGTCCTGCTAGCATATGACTGTGCAAAATCATACCGCTTGAGTCAACTGTGAGTTCAGCATGTAAAGGTGTAATCCTTTGTTCAAGGACACCTGGGCAAAGATCAACCTAGGGACCTTCCACTGGCACTTCAGGCTTCTGAAGTAGCAGAGTCCAGACGCCACCATCTCCTGAAGGCGTTACACAGCATCAGAGTGCTTGACCTTTCACCTGTGCCACAGTGTGTTCAAGCTCCTGCCCCACCTTCTGCAGCGCCTCCCTCTGAAGAACCATTTGACCTCTAACCTCCTGAAGGCTCTCGTTGAGCTCCAGGTACCGACAACTCTGCTGGTATTTCAACTCAACCTCAGAGTCCCCAGAGCCTTTCCGGTCTAGACAGACAGACAGACAGACAGACAGACAGTATAAGATAGGTAGGTACTAGGTAGCTACCAGGTAGCAAGACATACTGACACAATAAACAGCTAAGACTATAGATATAGTTCACAAAGAGATCCAATCACTCTGTGAGCTGTATTCGTTTTATACACTTGAAGCAATGTCATCATTATATTTTTATGGCTGTACTTTAATATCAAGAACTAGAATGATTAGCTATCATTTCCATGCCAGTCCTCCATTTACCAAAATCATACTAATAAAACTACCAGTAATGCCATACCATGGCTGCTGTCATCCAGGATGGTAAAGACAGGATCGTTGGGAAAGGCCCGGATCATGTCTTCCTGAATCTGCTCTATAGTGGGGGGTTCTGGACGGCTGGGGAGCACCACACGCTTCTTGGTCTTGGATCCCATTTTGTTAAATCATCTGTAGACATTATGTCAGATGTTAAATTGTATCATCATGTAGACGAGTATTAGTCTTACATACCATCTTCTAGAATACTACGGTACAGTAAACACACAGTACAGCAGTAATCACTAGAGGTCAAATATTTATACTGGAGGTACGTTAGTCCATTTACAAAATGTCAAACATATTGTGATATGTTAAGTATACTGCTGTAAATAGCACAGCTTTAGAGCAATTGCATGAGTAGGCCTAGTTTAAACAGATACTACCCAGCTAGAAAATATAAGTTCCAAGAACGTCCTCAGAACGTTCCCTTCTACCTGGATAAGAGGTAAATTATAAAAAATGTAATTGGAAAAAAATGTGATATTAACTACCGCACATGCAGCAAAAACAGCTTTACCGGTAAGTCTGTTGACACATTGGCTTTACAATAATCGTATACATCTTAACACGTGACGTGACCGTAACAGCAACTGAACACCGTGTTTCTGCTCACCAGTAGCCCAACATGATCTCGATTACTTCTACTTCAATATTATTCAATTATTATTATTTTGCTTTTTTCTTCTGTTAGAAACCAGCACCAGCTACAACGTACTCCACGCACTACACGTCAACGCGTCGCGTCACATGGTCAGCATACCTTCTTCTTCTTCCTGTCGTTTAACTGCGGTCGGCATCCAGCTTATTGGTGCATTACCATCTCCTGCTCCGGAGTGTGAAGCAGACAGACAATTTATATACTAAGACAAAAAAGAACAAAAAACTGCGTGATACGCAGGTATGCGCCGTATACCCACTAGGAAAGATCCAGGATTTGCGTTTACCCACTTAATAAAGCGCAAGGATACGTAACACAACATTATGTGATATAACCTTCACACATTCATTAGGCTAATGAATTCACCCCTTCTGTGTTACGAACATAGAACTGTGTAGCCTAAAATAAACATTAGACATAAGAAATGTGCGCTTCGCTCACCGCGTATACGCATAGAGCACACAGAGCAGCACAGCGTCAATTCACGTCTCAACGAGGACGAGTTTGAAGAACGGACTCCCGTAGCTAGTCCTGCTAAATACATTTTTCTAGCGTTATAGGCATAAAATAAAATCTATTTCCTTTCCACATACTGCATGTGAAACATATGCTTTGTGGGAGCTGTGGAATCTATTTTCCACTGCAGACCACGACCGGTGTACTTAGTAGGTAGCGCGCACGTTTACAGAAACC
>JAODUH010000019.1:3133626-3148710 GCA_027564835.1 Typhlichthys subterraneus | reverse complement strand
GAGGTTTTTGTACACCAATGCACTTTCCATAAAAGGAAAAAAATAAATTTTACACACACACACAAGCACACACACACACACACACACACACACACACACACCTGCCCGCTGGTTGGAGCTCTGCTATCTGAATCCCCTCTTGAACAACTTCAAACTGATGGTCTGACAGTAAAATAAAGAGGCGCCAAACGAGGTGCAAAATAACAACATTGCAGCGTAGTGAATTGCACTCCACATAGTTGGGTCAAATAAATCGGTGATAGATTGAGGTTGTTCACGTGCCACAGCGTTAAATAGTTCGGGCGAATGGGGTGGGTGGATGTACCTCGTTTTGTAAGGACGCCCCTTGCCTGAGCTTCATTTCAGGCAGTAAACAGGCCCTCGCCCCTCGAACAGCCATTCATCCCTCGCCGAATGACGGGGTAAATGTCGGGGCAAAAGTCGAGGCAGGCTGGGTCGCTGAGTGACGGCCGATCCCGGGGCAGCGGTACTGGTGATGGGCGCAAAGCAGCACACCGCGATACTTTACGCAGGGAGACAAATTGGTCCACTAACGTTAACAGATATGAGACCATGCAGCCTCCGTCCTAACACACGACTCCATAGCGCCTTACACGAAAATGCGTTGAAGAATATATAACTTGATAGAAAAAATAAAATAAAAACAACCGAAGCTCACACGCTATATATTAATGGTTTATAGTGTGTATTTGGCACGAGTTTTATTTTATTTTATTGTATTAGTTTAACTGGAGAATGGAAGTCAAACTACTGAAGGTCTCATGGACAATAACAAAAACTAATTTTGAAATTTGAACACATTATTTGCATCAACGGCTGTCGATATTCAATCTTAATTATTTATCTACATTTTATATAAACTTGCAAATATGTGTTATGATTACAACATGTTGCTTTTGCGGAGGATTGTTATTTTCCTACTATAGTTTCGCCGTTTAACGTCGACATAAAATATATGTTTTAATGAATATACATAATGCACACATATATACATATATATATACATACAATATATGTATATATGCAAATCTCAGTAAAGCTTTAGACCTTTTCGAAATTTAAATTAGTAGTGAGTGCGAGGGCGGTGCAGTGCTCAATAATTGTTCTTACATTTTACTGCTATTCCAATCATATTCACATCCTATAATAACTAGGCCATAGTAGTCTAAATAAAAGGAAGATTTAGTAGGCTATTGTTCGTTTTACGTCTATATTTAATAATTGCTATTTTTGTGTTAGCATATTATTTCATATTGTAAGAATAGGCCTGTTATAGAAGAGGAACGACATATTATGCATAGGCCTATAAATCGTTATTGTATAAAACTACATCTGTAAATCTATAGAGAAGCTAAATTACATTAAAATGAACAAATGCATTAATTATGTTAATATAAAGGCTCCAAAAACAAATAATTGATGAATAGATGAAAGCTCAAATAATTATCGGACAGAACTTTTTATTAAACATTATGAAAACAAGATTCTCAACAACATTCAATTGGTTTGATTTACTCGTTGACACGCTCTTGACATGTTTCTCCAATAAATATAGAAATCATATGTACAGATATACATCGACAGCACTATGCAGACGTTTTCCCTCTAAACGTTTTCAGGTCAATTCTGATTAAGGTTATATTATGAGTCAATTACTGTAAAACTGGGATTTACTCCCAACATAACTGGAATTAGTAAATACAATTTATCAAATAGGCCTATGCTAGACTTTGTCAATTCAAATATTGGCTCCACAACAGCTATTCAAATTTTAATTAATTTCGCTCTGAGCAGTCATCTAATTTATTGTTTGTTATTTAGTAGATGTTTTACATATTCTTAAATGGTATTTTCAATCCCGATTCATGCCTTCCATAATTTGTCTGCCTGGTACTTCTGCATATTATTGCACATATATCAAGGCGGCAGAGAGCCTACACGAGCCAGGGACATTTCTTTAAATTAGCCTAATGCATTTTGGCATTGCTTTTTTCCTAATTTTTATCAGGAATTGAGAATAAGACAAGTCTACGGAACACTTTTAAGAAAACAAAAACAAAAAATAAAGAAAATGAAATTCCATTATTATTTTTAGTTTTTTTTTATTTAATGTATTATTAATAATTGGGTTGGTGCATAGAGTTTTAGCAGCAAATACAGTCCTTGATTAACCTGTTAAAGTGAGGTACTTCAATTCCGATCAAATACACATTTTGGAGAGTAACATCGGTCCTCTCAAGTACAAAATAAAATGTCCCCAAATGTTGCTCTCATCAAGTGCAGAACTGGCTTGCCTTTGCCATTACATCCAGGATAGTAGCCTACAATATAGACAATTTGCATGCTAACATACAAACATTTTGTATTAAGACATCGTATTCTTTTTTTTTTTCTTTTTCTTTTTTTTTTTTTTTGAAGAATCAAGCAACAAAAAGTATTTGAAAAAGACAAAACGGTAAAATAAAACATTTTCATCATCCTTTTGCTTTTCTCTACACGATATGTACAGGTGGAAATAAATAGTCTAAAATCTGGCTCAGTTACTAATTTTTTGTCGTTTTTGTTAGTTTCTTTAAAACAATAGAAAATTGATTGAAAATAGCGGTTAAAGACACATCCGTTTAGGTTTTTGTTTGTTTTTAGTTTAAAGACCAGATTGTTCGTCGAGTGACGCATCAGTGCACCTATGGGATGGGGAAGGGGGAGGGTTATGGTGGAGAGGGGTCGCATACCCAGGCCTTACTGACAAGCGGTGGATGAATTGATGGGAGTTTGAAAGAATCTTAAAAAAGGCGGAGAAAACCACGGCGGGCCATGCTTAATCATACTACATGTGTGTGTGTTTTCAGTGGGTGGCGGGAGGGTGCGGGGGAGTGACTGGAGGTTAAGGGGGTACCATACATGTCCTGCATGCAGGGTGGTCTCGAGGGCATATGGAAAACTATAGACTTGCAATATTGAAAAAGGAGTTTCTTCTCTCGCCTCTCCGGTTTGAAACAGTCCGGTGTGTCCAGTTATTGCCCCCCCCACCACTACCACCACCTCCCATTACTGCTCTGCATATTCATCCGTGTCAGTCAGAGTTTGATAGATTCATACTAACTAATTAATGTCCAGATTTCTCTGGTTTATATCATTTGACCTGTCTGATGGGTACAGACTAAAATTCACATTGTCGATTAGATTGCATCGCAGAACAGTCTTAATGGAAACAATATTGTGATCCCATGTCCAGGTCAGAGGTGTTTGTGTTACTGAGGCTTAGCCAAACATCTTTAAGACTTACAAATGAGGCGTTTTACCTCCTTATGTGCGCATCTAATGCTTATTGTTTAGCCATGTATACTACCGACATAGGCTGCAATCGTCTTTGGATATAGTCTTTCGTGGAAGAAACAACTGTAAACAATAGGCTACAAACTGAGAAACAAAACAAATAATGGTTATGGAGATATCTGTGGGTGGGGAGAGGCCTATATAGCTTAATAGTCTTTTGCTACAAACATGTCTCTCACATGAAGAACTCAGTATTGGCCTGTTTTCCGTGGGTGCCGGCGGAGGGATCTCTATTGCTCCCCGGCCCGCCGCTGTAGGTCCGGCTGGCCAGCTTCTCGTACTTCTCCTTGTACAGGTCGCGCTCCTTAGCGAGGCGCGCCACCTCCTGCTTCAGCTGCTCCACCTGGCTCTGGAGCGTGCACTTCTCCGTCTCGAGCATGTGTCTCTGCTGCACACGCTTGTAGCGGCACGACTGCGCGTACCCGCGGTTCTTCAGCGTGCGCCGCTTCTGCTTCAGGCGGATCACCTCCTCCTTGCTGAAGCCGCGCAGCTGCCGGTTGAGTTCGCGCACCGTCATGCTGACCAGCTGCTCGTCCGAGAAGCGGTCCTCCAGGCGTGCGTGGTGGCCGTGGTGGTGGTGGTGGTGGTGATGGTGCGCCTGGTGGTGGTGGTGAGCGGCCGAGGCCGCCGACAGGTCCTCGCCGACGTACTGCTGCGCGCGGAAGCCCTCGTACGCCTGGTGATGGTGGTGGTGGTGATGCGCGTTCCCGATTAGGGCCTCCACCGCGTCCTCGGGTGTCAGGTTGAGCGCCTCGGGGTTTATGTGATGCTGGTAGCTGGGGATCCAGTATAGATCGTCCAACTGCGGCTTGCCCGCCGGGCCCTGCCCGTTGCCGCCGCCGCTGCTGCCGCCGCTGCTACTGTTGTTGTTGTTGCCGCCCACGCCACTCACGAGGTTCTGGTTGGGCTGCGCGCCGGGGCTGGGCGCGCAGAAGCTCGGCGATGAAGGCACGGACGAGCACGGCGTGCTGATTGGGGTGGAGGACAGGGAGCCCGGCGGCAGGCGGTGGCAGTAACGGTCGGCCTCGGGCGGCTCCTTCTTCACCTCGAATTTCATGAGGTCGAAGTCGTTGACGTACTCAATGGCCAGCGGGCTGTTGGGAAGCTCTGCGCTCATGGCGAGGTCGGTGGCCATGTCAGTCCATGCGACGACTCCCGCCCTCACAGCCAAACCGACAGCGGGCTGCCCTCGCGGGTACAGATTGCGGGGCCGGGATGGGGGAAATAAAATACTGTATGGCGTGTGTGTAGGCCTATAAATATATAGACACACGCACACGAAGATAGTTTGAGTGTGTGGGAGGAGGAAAGTCGGATTAGGGGGCTGCGAGTCCCATAAAACAACGTCTATATATAGTGGCACAAATATACGTATGTATGTAAATGAACTTGTACACCTGCCAACTCGCCTCTGCTCCGCTTGTTGTTGACAACTTATCCTGGGTCAGATGCGCTACTTTAATACCAGTTGGCTGCAACTGAAATAGGAGTCTTGTCCTCGCGTCACCTCTGCGTTGACTTGGCCTCTCGATATTTACTGTCCTTGTGTCGGTTGGTCAAAAAAGAGGAAAAATGTCCTTCAGTCAGTTTTTTTAAAACAATTTCCTAGTCGCTATCCTTCTTCACCGCCGCTGTTCACGTGGGGCGCATACAATCCTGGGAAACGGGGCGAACTCGCTGCCGGGAGGTTATCTCTGCACAGCGCCGAATTAAAACGTCCCATTCAAACAACGAGTCCGTGCTTTGACAGTCACGGATAGTCTACACGTGCATGGAGTCGCACGAAGGTCCCAACTTTTTTTAAAATCGTTGATTCCCAAAAATGGAATGGCACGTGGAAAAGTGAAAAGTTTTCAGAGTTCATGTAAATAACACTCGGAAGTTAAGAAGAAGCTTCCTCCAACGTTGGAACCCGAAAGCGTGGTCCCTTCTTGGAGTTGTCTCTCAAGCGAGTAGTCTACTCACGCATTCGGTACCGTACACTATACAACACCCCCCGCGTGAAGCGGGGCGCGTTCCTGACTGTGCGTGGTGCGTGTGTATAAATGGTGACGAGAGGTGATAAATTCCAACGGATTTCTCCTAATGGCCAGACGGGTTGCGGTCTCCTCTAAGCTTTGCAGCGCAACCACGCAGTATAACTGAGGGAGCGCAGTATGGCAAACTGTATTTATAAAGATAGCGTTGGCCCGACCCCGCCCACTTATAGGTGTGACAGGCCAATGGGCGGAGACACTAGCGTCGAATTTGCATCCTCCAATAGCAGCAGCAGCAAGAGCAATGGCCGGATCTACTTGGCAGCTGTCAGCGAGAGAAGCAGAGCAGAGCAGAGCAGAGCAGAGCAGGACGCGGGCTCGGGAACAGGTGCATATCCTCCCCTCTAGTGACAACATGCGCAACTGCATCTGCATGCTATGCATGGGGCAGGACGCGCACGAAGATGATATGCGCTCAGCGAAAGATTATAGTCTGGTTTAGCGAAAATGTTTACTTGAAATTATAGGTTTTCACCACCTTTCCAAAGACACGTCATGCCAATGCCACGATTTCGATCAAAAGTTACAATTAAGTGGCCGTGTACGTTTTGAATGCCTATTTTAAATAAAAACTGAACTGTTGGTGTAGATATTTAACAAAAGCTGCATGTTAGACTTCCGCAGTGCATAAGTGAAAATAGCTTAATGCGATTGACCATATAGTCTAAATATAATAGGCCCGTGGCACACAGTTTTATGCATTTTATGCCTTAATAAGGCAAAGTGCGCTCCACATATTAATCAACTTTAATTTTGGTGCCATCCCTTTTAAAATATTCGGACTCTCCGAGGTGGTTTCATTGTGAATGACGCCAAAGGCCTTCCAACTCGCGAGTCTATCAGTGATTGATTTGGGGCCGCATGTCTCACTCCTTTAATAATAATACAAAAATCAATCCACATTTCCGTGTAACTGAGGCCCGTGGTGGGCGCGCCTGTGTTAATTATGATTGGCTACCCGTTGAGGCTGCTTCTTATACAAGAATTTCATTGGCAATTAACCTCAAATTGCATCCCTTCTCATCTTCGCAGGTATAATTTAGTGCCGTGCGTAATGCGCGTCCCGCGCAATATGCAGACGCTCTAAATAAAAGGGGAGGAGGAGCAGATCAAAGCACAAAGCGAAAGGAATGTCGATTACGTGATAATTATCGTGTGACGCTAGTACTGAGACCCAGACAGACAGACAGACAGACAGACAGACAGACAGACAGATCCACACGTGCGCCTGACCCTGGTAACCTTTTACGCACTTGGGTATCCACGCGCAAACGAGGATCTCCTGTGCCGTGTAGCAAAGCCCAAAGGTTATCTGAAGATTTATCGGTGAAATAGTGCCTATGTCCGTGAAAAAAACATCAGTATTAAGTTTAACCTGAGCATATGTGAACAGAAGACCTTGCATGGCGCTGAGCTTAACTTCCTGTCCGATGAGTCAATGAAATACGCACCACCCTTTGGCTGAAATATGCTGGCGAAGACGAAAAGCAGACTATAAGATGATGTGGACGGAAATCATAGAAAAGGTGTTTGAAGTTTAGGGGCGCTATGTCATTAGGAGTGATATTTTATATCAAATAAGCATGTGCGGCCCTTATAAACGCCAAGCTAAGCGGTCTGTATTGAAATGACACTTTTAAGATCTACTGTGGTCTGGCCATTTATTGTCAGGTGAAATGACTTGTCTGTGGCCGAGGGCTTGGGACATCATTTTTTATAAGTAAGGGCTTTTTGTGTGCCTTTGAATACTTTGAGTTCGCTGCGGGTGCAATTTAGTTCTAAGCACAAATGGACATCAGCTAGTAAGAGATAGGCGTTGAGGTAGCCCGCTCATCCAAACCAAAGCCCTCGACTCGCTCCGAGTAGGGTGACTGAGGTTATCTGACACTGGAGGTTTTGTAACCAATGCTGTGGTGGAATCAGCCTTAGTTATATGGGATATTCACGCATGGGTTCGCGTTAAGAGACTTTAAAAATAAGATATTTATTCTTTGTATTACAAATGTAGGCTATGTCAACACGGGGGAAAAAATACACGTGCATTATTGGTGGTGGTTCTCAATATTGGGTTGGGACCCACCAGGGGTCGCAAGATGCATTTAGCATAGTCGATGATTAGATATTTAGGGCCAAATAACTATACTGCACTTATTTGGAGGGACATCTTTTGTGTGAATTCGATGAACATTTCAGGTTTGCCTCAAGTTTAGTCAGAGACTATAGCCGGGCACGCGCCGCGTGCACACGCCTCAAAGAATCACAGTTGACCTTTCTTTTTTTGTCTCTCCCCGCGCGTCTCCGCGGACAGATGATTTCTCTTCCTCCGCCTCCTGCGCTTTTACTAAAAAATTGAAATATTGATCTTAATTAGAGTTTGCCGAGCTCAGCAGCTCGCACTGAGGGTTTTTAGACAGGCGGCGGCAGACATCTGTCTCTGGCACTTTACGTCTGCACCGTGCGAGAGACGGGCACGCAGGCCGGGGAGCGAGGCAGGACGAGAAGCGAAGAGTGATGGCTCCCTGTCTCCTACATTTTCTGAGAAACAAGTCCAGCGCTCCATCTCTCTCACCACTGTCAAAAGCTGAGAAATCAAGGTGAACGGTGGCACACACGGAAAACGTCACAGGACATCACTTAGCCAATTAGGCTACTACCTATACTACAGCCGCACGTCTTTTATATAGTAGTGCGACTATATGCCCATTTCACCGAGGCTTCGCAGCAAAGTGTGTAGGCTATTGTTCATGTAGATTATAGGCAGTGGCGTGTTTGTCAATTTTGTGGTCCCAAGCAAAGCTTAGGAAGGGGGGCCCTCATGTCAATCATGAAAACTCTCTCTGACAGTCAAGAGTAAACGAAGGCTGATAATCAAATTACCACATACAACTCTTAACATTCCTCAGCCGTCTACCGGGGATCACTTAATGTTTCCTTCTGCTACTAAAGCTTTATGGAGATGCTGATTTCATTCTCTAGCATGACATGGCACCTTCCCACACTGCCAAACAAAACCTGGTTCAATTACCATGGGATAAATGTGCTTGATTGTCCAGCAAACTCGCCTGACCTAAACCCTATAGAAAATGTATAGCGTATTGTCAAGAGGAATAGAGACAAGACCCAACAATGCAGACGAGTTGAAGGCTGCTATCGAAGCAACCTGGGCTTCCATAACACCTCAGCAAGGCGGTGTGGTCTATTAAATATATTTACCAGTATGCAACATCAATATTTCTATAAATATTATTAAATATCTTAATATATGCTTATGGAAAAGTTTATTTTGCTGCAGCAGGGGGCCTCCACTCCCGACGGGGCCCCACGCAATTGCGTGGTTTGCGTGTTGGGAAACAACACCAGTGATTATAGGTCAGTAGACTTGTAGGCTCATTCACAAAACTGTCAGCAACAAGATGCCTATGGTCGGCCATGGAAAGGCCTACCTAAGTGGACCTTTAATTAATTTAAAGAGCTACACCAGTGTATTGACATCTAGGATACCTTTGAAATTTGTGACAATGTTATTTATAGGCTAATAATGTGTTTGACAAAATATGTAGACGATTCTTTATACATTTTTTTTTACTACTACAATGAAAGAGTTTATATTTTAAGTGTAAGATCAAATTGATTAACAAGACTTTATTTTCATAGCTTTAAGGCTAGTTTTTTTGTCTCCCCACCAGTTAAACCCACCGGTTTCAGGCTCTGTAGTAAATTTCCCATTCATTTTCACTTTTGACTTTTTGTAAAATCCTTATATAAACAGTTTTAAGACTGGACCCAAGCCATCTGAGAATGACTGTGACCATGAAGTTTGATTCGGAGCCAAAAAATAATAAAAATAGTGAAGAAACTGCACATCCCATAACCCATTGCGAATCCCATATTCCTGCTTGGTTATTCTAAATGTGTTAACATATTGTGTACATTATACCATTATTATAGTATAATACAATAATTTTAATATTATTTGTACTTGTTACATAAACAATTATACTTTTCAGCGCTAGCAATAAAAACAATTCCATGGTAAAAGAGTTCATCAAACTTCTGAGGTCCGAGCGGCTCCGAAGCACCAAATAAAGCTTGCGAGATCATGGTGGTATCACAAGAAAAGCAAGTTCCACCAATCAGAGACGTTGCTGTAACACTTTAGGATTATGGGTACTGTAGTAATTATCCGTGACATCGTAAATAAATCATGTTTATCTTAAAATAAAGTTGATAAACAAACTTGTTACTACCAGAGTGTATACAGTACCATTGATTCACAACCTCGTAGCTGTTTGGCTTGGTTCCAATCTTAAAACACTTTATATAAGGCTTTTCTGAAAAGTCAACGGAGAAAATGAATGGAAAATGTAGGCTACATCCGGAACCACAATGTTAGGCTCTAAGTGGTATTGCCTACAAGTTTGCACAGTACAGTAAATGCCACGAGACCCATAAGCTTAGGCTCTCTTTCATCTGATTGCTGGGATCTAGTATAGTATCATGTAAACTAATCCAGTGTTAAACGTTGTCCCGGCACACCATGGAGTGAAGCTTCCCCGGGGCCACGCACTGCTCATTTGTCACCGCCGTGACGCAGCCCGGGCTCAATGCTGTGTAGCGTATTTAATGGTGGAAATATCAGAGGCCACACTCTCACCGCCGTACAACACACAGCGCGTATTAATGGTTTTATTATCAGGGTCGTTGCTCTACCAGCAGGTAACGGATGGAATAGAGCCTCCCCACATGCTCCCCATCACCTCACGCTAATTATGTTGGAGACAGACGGTACTGTTAGCTATATACGCAGATGGAGAGATAGGCTACAAATGTGGAGGGAGAAGAATTGAGATAAAGAAAGGGTCATGGAGGCCAAAAGCAAACAACATGGCGGTTTTTAATTATTTGTCAGTTTCACTGCTATTTATTGGGGCCTGAAGTGACTTGTCTACCAGGGTCCACAAAAACCTTGCTGCAGTCTTTATCTTGTTTACCTTTAACTATTTATTTTGAGTTTCTAAGTGCAATATGCACAGGACAGTTACTACTACTGCTACTGTCTCTCAACTGTAAATTAATTATAAACTAGAGAGTGAACCCAGTCACTTATTGTTAAACACATTGATGTTCGGGATTACAATTTTTCTTTTTCCACTCATTTCAGTGAACTGGAATTTATTTTTCAATCTTATCAGCTTTCATGCTTGGCTTATGAAAAACATGCATCTTACAGATCCACACAGCAACATCTCTGCTGATTGTATGTGATATCAAGTTACCTCAGACCGGAAATTCTACCAGCAGAGACTCTGATCAGCTTTCCATATGTGCTATAAGTATGTTTTTCAAAAAATGATATTGATAGGCCTATATTCCCGTTGTCTCCATTTGTCTCTCTCTACAGCAGTGTCAAGTTGGAAATACAAAAATGCCAAAGCATCTAATATCGCATGTGTTATGTAATATAATAGTGTTCAAACACATCACTTAGGCTGCTTTCATGCACCACAGTTGAATGAGGTTAGTTAGGTTAGGTTACGTTAGCTATCGTAAGCTAATTGTAAAACAATACATTTTGTCATATTCGCCAAATATCTTTTCGCATTCCATTCTGTGTGTGCTGAATAAATAATCAGGTACTCCTGCACAGCCCTGGCGCCTGTAAATAGGAACGCCCTTGGCTTCGCAATGCTTTTCAATGTGGCGGCGCCTCTGAGGAACTGTTTTTATTTGAGCTCGACGTTAGCAAACGTAGTTGAGAATGACGGCCCCTGACTTTAACAAAAAAGGAATAGAAGACCAAGATCAGATTGCAGATGCCATAATTAACAAGACTGGAGCAAATGGCAAGAAGTCGTGGTCCCTCCTGTGCATAGCCACAGCTTGACTGTACAGACCTTTGATAGTAGCAAATGCAGAAAGCATTACTACTATAACGTCCGTTACATAATGGCTGCATATTTTCCCTACTCTGCAGTTTTTTACGCAACCACAATGGAACATTCTATGCGACAACTCTTTTGGATTACAGTTGGTATCCATGGCCTGTCCTAAGGTAGGTAAGTAAGGTAATTAAACCTGAATGAAACTGACAATGCTCCAGGTGAAATGTGATTGTTAATATAGTACGAGTACAATTTGCGGTTTTAATTTTATCTGAGGTATACAGCCAGGTCATGTTTACGCAAGGGTTTTTACTGCATGGGTTGGATTTATTTTCAACGCGTGCTTAGTCCTTCACCTGATGCTACTGCATACGCAACACAATGTTTCAGGCTCTACGCTGCACTCCATAGGAAATTAATGTAATTCCTGTGAAAAGGTACATGAAAGGGGCGTCAGACAAGAACTGAATCAAAGGAGTCCCTGCGTTGCGTTTCGAATGGCAGCATAAATGTCAGAACACCAGCACTGGTAGCAACATGTCCACACTCGGCCAGTTTGCCTTGCGTTGTATATTTCCATTGGATGCAGAAAAATACAGACTGTGCTCGCAGAAAAATAACGCATGCAAAATGTTCGGTGCATTTGGAGGGCACCCGGCATTATTGCTGTAAGACAAGAGCTGAACCAAAGGAGTCACACCACCGGCTATGCGCACCCACTACCTTCCTTTGAAGCAGGGAGCAAGACGTAATGTGGGCATGTTCCCAAAGGCCGCTATGATGTCAGTGGGCTCGCATGTGTCCCCCTCCTCCACAGGACCGGATCCTGTCACCACGTCACAGATGAACGAGCCGGTCCCAAAGGTCTCGCAAGCACGCACGCACACGCAACGATACCCTCACACCAAAACAGGAACACATTCATAACCTATAAATGCTCTGTGGCAATACTAAGAACTCAACCAACCAAATAAAGATTCAGAGCTCAACAGAACGCTTTTTATAATGCAACAGATAAAACTTTATTTGACTTATATTAAAATGTACAAAACCTGTATTGACTAAAATATGTATTGTACTTTAAACATAAAAGGCAATATGTAAAATAAGTGACAGGCTTGTGTAGAGGATGTGTTCAGACCCTGAGATGAATAATTCACAGAAATGCGACATGGTTATCGAATCAGAAACCGCACACATATTCAGGACTCCAGAAGTCTGCCAGTAGCATCCAGTGCTGGGAGTCGTAGTCCTACAGCCTCGGCTTGATCTGTAGTTTCTTCTCTGCTGGGGGCAAACAAGAATCATGCAGATTAAAATAAAAATACTGAACAGGAATGTATCCCTTTGTAGAGTGTTGTGTGTGTGTGTGCGTGCGTGCCATGCGCACCCATGATTATGTCTGGGCACGTGTTCATGTGTAAAGCCTGCGACATGTTTGCTTTTAACTCTGCGTACACAAGATGGCTACCATGTGTATTGGGCGTATATCCTGCGTTCCTTTGGAGCATAGTTTGTGTGCGTCCTCAGAAATGAACGCTATGTGTAAGCATGATGCAATGCAGCACATGAGCGTGGGGGCATCAGGATCGGACAGACAGATCAACAGCAGTGTCTGAAATTAGGAGTTAGGGGATGGGGCATCTGGCTGTCATTACTAATACTTAGTGCACCAAGGTTCCAGCAAAGACTAAGGCGGGAAGTATAGTGGGTGGAGGTTGTAGTAGGTCGGGAGTATAGTGGGTGGGTAGTATGGGGGAGTATAGTGGGGTATAGTGGGGCATAGTGTGGGGCGGAGGAGTATAGTGGGGTATAGTGGGGTATAGCCTAGTGAATACGCATAGTTACCTCCATCTATCTTTGACCACTTTACACCTGTTGTGACTAAATAAGTGAAGTCCGCTAAAAACAGATTGCCAGGCTACATTCTAAATATTAACAAGGATAGCATATTGGCTACTATCACATCAATGTGATTATATTAAGCAATATGCTGATGTGCTTATCATAGAATAATTATATTGGTTTATGCCCGATTAACTATAAGCCGGTAATACAAAAACAATCTACTTATTACTGTGGATATCAAGTTAAATATTTGCACATATGTAATGCAGTTTCTCCCACCCAGGATTCAAACCCCAGTCTGCCGTGTGAAGAACGAGCCGTCTACTCATATGACACCACAACTCATGCTGTGATGTGGTTGCAGTGGCACCTATATGCTTGTGCGATACAGCAGTAATTGCATGCGCTACCATATATGATATATTGCCAAAAGTTCTGGGACGCCTGCCTTTACATGCACATGAAGGATAATGACATCCCATTCTTAAACTGTAGGGTTTAATATGGAGTTGGCCCACCCTTTGCAGTTATAACAGCTTAAACTCTGAGAAGGCTGTCAACAAGGTTAAGGAGTACGTTCATGGGAATTTTTTGACCATTTTTCAAGAAACGCATTTGTGAGGTCAGGCACAAATGTTGGACGAGAAGGTCTGGCTCGCAGTCTCTGCTCTAATTCATCCCAAAGGTTTTCTATGGGATTGAAGTCAGGACTCATCCATCTCTTTATGGGCCTTGCTTTGTGCACTGGTGTGCAGTCATGTTGGAACAGGAAGGGGCCATCCCCAATCTGTTTCCACAAAGTTGGGAGCATGAAATTGTCAGTTCCTTTCACTGGAACTAAACGGCCAAATCTAACCCCTGAAAAACAACCCTACACCATAATCCCCCCTCCACCAAACTTTACACTTGGACCAATGCAATAAGGCTAGTACCGTTCTCCTGGCTACCACCAAACTCAGATTCGTCCATTGGATTGCAGACAGAGAAGCATTATTCGTCACTCCAGAGAACAAGTCTCCAATGCTCTAGTGTCCAATGATGGCGTGCTTTACACCACTGTATTCGACATTGCACTTGGTGATGCAAGGCTTGGATGCAGCTGCTCGGCCATGGAAACTCATTCCAGAAAGCTCTCTACGCACTGTCCTCTACGCACTGTCCTCTACGCACTGTTTCCGCTAATCCAAAGGTCACATGATGTTTGGAGGTCTGTAACTATTGACTCACTGTGCGCCTCAGCATTCCTGAGTGATTCTATGTGGCCTACCACTTCGTGGCCGAGTTTCTGTTGTTTACAAACAACAAACGTTTGACAAAATGTGTATCATCTTGAAATCGCTTACTGTACCTTTAACTGGCTGCATGCTATGTCAGATTTGTGGTGAGTGGTGCTCTCAAACATTGTCCCTGCTCTCTGTAGAGCTTCAGTATCAAAGCCCAGAGCCAATATCTGCTGCCCTGACAGGGTTACAGTGTTGGATCATTGGCCGAGGACTGAAGGGTCCTGGGTTCAAGTCCCGACAGCGACCTACCCCCAAGTATCCTGGTGCAAGACTGGTGATTTCATGGGAAAATTCTCTTCTGATTGATGCAAAAATATGCAAAAGACCAGGCCATAAAAGGAGGTGAAAAATACTAACGTTGGGTTGTAATTCAGCAAGGGAACATCAGAATGTTGAGGAAAAATAGAAGCCAACAAAATATTGTTCTGAAGAGCAGGAATGTAAACGGGAGTGAGTGTGTGTGTGTGTGTGTGTGTGTGTGTGCACGTCTGGCAAACATGGGCAGGGCAGGTGTGTGGTGGGGTCTGCTACCCCACCCCCTATACTAATCCTGTGTGTCAAGTCTGTCAACAGGATGTGCAGCTGTGTGTCCCTCATGGCCAAAACCTAAATGTTATTACCTCTCCTCTAAGTATTATTACACTTAAAACCTAAATGTTATTACCTCTCCTCTAAGTA
>JAODUH010000019.1:3091985-3105754 GCA_027564835.1 Typhlichthys subterraneus | reverse complement strand
GGGATTTGGGGTGTTAAGGAGAAGAGAGCCCATAATTAAACTATTGGAGGAGGCCTCATCCCTCCTGACCTCGTCCTTGATTATTATGGTAACACGTCAGTGTGGGGCCGGGGAGAGAGGCGGGGAGAGGTGGGGGAGGTAGGGGGAGATAGGGTTACTGTCACAGGGTAAAGGGTGAGGGAGGCTGCGGGGCCTTCGGTGCCAGCGTGCTCGCGCTCTGACAAGGGGCGAAGATTTACGATGGAGCCGCTAATGGACCCCTGTGAACCGACCCCCCCGCCCATAGGGCGGACGCTCCTTTGCCATTAACAGACCTCAAAAACCCCACATAATGCGTCGCCACGAGCCAAAAAAGGCCCGTTTTGCTGTCATCGCGTTACCGAGGGCAACAGCTGAAGGGGGAGGAGCTGCGAGTGTCGCACAGGGCATCGTCCTTTGGCATATTTTTAACGCCCCCCCCCCCCCCCCGATCGGCAATCCGGCATCGATGCCGGCCATTACGTCACCCGGGACAGTCAATGCATATCAGAAAGTAACAGTATGAAGTGTCGTGACCAGATTTCTTCTGCATACCTCAATTACCATACCTACACGGTGTAGAGTGAATGTTCCTATACTCTAACTAAAGATGGAAGCACCCCCCCCAAACCCCTCTTTAGGCCCCACCAGGCCAGTTACCACTAAATGACACCCATCCAGACTGCCATGTGTTCTCAAATAATTAGTAAGGCTCTGCTCGACTCCTGTTGGGTTTCTGATTTATTCCACCGTTCTGGCACATGGGCCAGGCTTGGATGACAAGAAAACATTTAGCCCCTTAACTGGGGAGATGTCACAGTCATTTCAGGCTTGAGTTCCAAGCAGTATTGATTACACATTTCAACACATGCCCTTCAACACCACCCACCCACCCACGCCATCTCCCCCCTCCCCCACAAGGATGTACACATGGTCAAAGCGCACATACAGTACAGTCTGACCTCATTTTGAAGGTTGCCCAGTTCTACAGACGGGCCACGAGAGATTCCTCGTGGAGGTTTAAAAACGGCGAACGAACAACGATTTCGAGCGAGCGCTCACGGAAAGTTTTACATCACCAGTGGACAGGAATAAAGACCACCAATAATAAAAAAAAAAATGTATAAAACCAAAAACATCTAAACAAAATCCTGCTCATATTCATTTCTTTCATTTTTTTTTTTTTTTGCATAAAGAAGGTCAGTCTTCCTGATCCCCTTCAGAAGATGAACCGGCTGGTCGCTCTCAGTCTAGTCCGTCATTACTTTAATTATGGCCAGTTGACAGTTTAATGAGCGTCTGGGGAAAGGGTGGGTGTGTGTGGGGCGGGGGTGGGGGACTCTGAACACAGATAGGGGAAGCCTGCCGATAGGACGAGGGTTCGTGAGCGTGCATGTTCTCACGTGCAAGCGTGCACGCTCCTGCCCCCGGCCACCAGCACTTTTTCTAACCGAGCTGCCCTCCACATGGGATGGCTAAAACAACAGGGCAGGACACGGGAACGTCTGACACTCCCTTACCACATTCTAATGAACACAACAGCAACAATAGCAACGTGTGTGTGTGCGTGTTTGTTTGTGTGCATGTGCTTTTGCAGAAATAGTCCACGGCTCATCCCGTGAATGATGGAGACAGGATGAGAGTGAAAGTTACACAGAGGGAGAGAGAGAGGTGTGAGACAGCAACAATGAAGACAACAGGACATTAAGGGGGGGGGGGGGACCCACCTGTTTGACATACATGTAGAGAGGGCCTGAGAAAGTCAAAAGGAATTAAGAGAATGCCTCTGTGCTTGTGTGTGTGTGTGTGTGTGTGTGTGTGTGTGTGATAAACGTATGAGGGGACTAGTAGCAAATGGAATCTGGAGAGCGACATTTAGAAGAGGCAGCTGGGGAAGACAAACACACACGGACACACACGCACGCCACCCGCCCACATACACAGAAAACTATTAAAATCCTTTGTGGCCAATAAAACGGTATGCCGAGAGATTGAGTTTACACAAATGGCAAATATAGAATGACGCGTTTGCACCTGGCAACGGCGACTGTGTACGTCCAAACAAATAGAGAAAAGATTTAAAGTGTGTGTGTGTGTGTGTGCGTGCATGCGTGCGAGTGTGCAAGTGTCAGTGATAGGGGCAAAGGGATGAGGAGTGACCTCAGCCAGTGTGAAGGCAGAGTGGGAGAAACTGGAGCCAGTGTGAACCAGGGACTGATGGAGGTAAACAAACAAAAATAAACAAACACGTTTTAACGCCCGGCCACGTCCAAATAAGGCTATAGGGCGGCGATGACCTTGCCCCGCTAGATTGGCCAAGCTCCCGTCGACACAAGCGCGTACAGAGTACGCATCATTAAAATGCTTTTGGGTAGTTATTGCGTGTATGAAGAGCGGGCTGATAGCTAGATTACCTCCACGCAACTCCGGCTCAGACTACAGCGCCAGATTGACCCATGTCCGCTAACCCAAATAAGGTCGTAGTGACCCCTTAAACAGCTAGGCACTTTGCTCTAAGGAGATGCATAAGAAATATGACGAGCACAACTGAAATGCCATCAATGTACAGTATTTAAATACATTTAAAGTCATTTGAATTATAAATTTTTCTATCATTCTTATAAGAGTATACAAAAACAAATAAAATCCTAACAGTGATTATTAAATGATTAATTATTCACTGACAGCACAGCGAGCTTGCACTTCAACATAAAACCAGTTCTACACCGTCTGAGGTCCATATAAGAGGAACAGGAACACCAGAGCATCTCTCTATTGGAGTTCATCATGATACTCTGAGAGGTCTAATTTTGGCATTGTCTCCAAAACGGTACACCACCATTGGAGGAAGTGCTCAATGTCTATGAGGGCAGGGCTTTTCCAGGGTTAGACTGCTGCTTATTTATCAGGGAAATCCACTGGCTTGTAGTCAACAGAAACCCCAACGGGTGCAATTGGTGTTGGCACAGCTGTGCACACTGGGGCTACTGCGTAAGCCACTCCAACCGATCAACATACTGACCCTATGTGTGTGTGTGTGTGTGTCTGCCAGAATGATTTACATAAACAGAGCTACAGCCCACCTAACAAGAGAAGCGGTAATAAAACTCCAGCCCGTGTACCCCATTTGCATCTGACCACTGATTCACTGAGAGGGGGAAGGGGGGGTCCGAGGGTCTGAATGTGCACAGATATGACAGCAAATAGAGTCACGCTGGCTGCCCTCCTGCTAACCATACCGTATGGAGGCAGTACATTACCACACAGGATATTATTATTCATGCTGACTTGTGGCTCTATAGGTGGGTGAACACAAGACACTCATGACTACGTACACTTCTACATTTTTGTCCAGTAAGCAAAGGCAGAAACTAATTTCTTCAGTAAATGAATGTGTGTTAAACAGTGTAAGTTTAATTAAGCACTTTTTGGGAACATTTTTTCCCAACCATCTTTAAAAATATCTTCCATTTAAAGTGGTAGCATTCAGTCTAGTGAAGGCGGACATACAAACACACGTGTGTGTGTGTGTGTGTGTGTGTGTGTGTGTGTGTGTGTGTTTTCTATAGTGCTTGATCACATTACAGTGTCAAACACTTTGGGAGAACAAGTATTGGGGAAAAGGACTACAGCGGAAGTAATCCAAGACAGCCCTCTTTAAATTAAAGCAACAGTCTGCATCTGATACACATTACACCCGCAGCCAAAGACAGAAAACTAATTCAGCATGCCGAAAACAAGTACTGCATTTTAAAATGCAGTACTTTAATATTTTTAAAAACATGGACACAAAACACTGTAACAAGGTCTTAATAAAATAAAGACACCATTTGTAAAGTAATGTCATTTTTGGCAGTTGGAGCGTGATGTGTGCACGGTTCTTACGTTTATAATCTTTTTTTTTTAAAGCCCTGCCTAATGGCATCAAGCGGAAGAGGAGAGCTCCACGCATAACAACTCAAAACGAATGGAAAGAACACACAGACAGAGAGAGTAAGAGAGGGCGTTAGATAGAGACCTTTGGCACTCGGAAAGCTTGTCACATGGGGCCCGAAGTCGTGAGGCTCAGCACTCTTCTCCTCCGATTTCTGTCCATTCCTGACGTTTATCTGCTTTATTAGGTTATCTGGGCTCCGCGGCTGTCTCCAAGTTGCGCGCACGCACGCACACACATGCACACACACGCACACACACTCACAAACAGCTCGCGTTTTCCCCGATTCATTACGGCCTAACTGCTCACTTAGGTTTATGCCCTCTTTAAATTAAAGCCGCAGATAGCAGAGCGGCTAAACAAACGCCCGCACTGGCATAGAGAGATGGGAGGGAAGTTCTGGAGGAAATTAGTAGACAGTGTTAGCGGGTACATTATCGTGTATAGCTAGATATCTACGGTGTGTGTGTGTGTGTGTGTTCGCGTGCATGCGGGCGGTCATAAGGTTGGTTGCTTTAACAGGCTCATCTTCTGGGACTCTGCTCACCACCATTAGTAATTCAATTTGCTCTTTATTAGCAGCTCTTATCTGTGGCGCAGACCACTGTGCTGCTAGCTGCTTCTGACACTAAACCCTCCCCCTCCTCATTCTCCCTCCCCCCCGCCTGCAGCTTATGTCCACGACCGAAGGCGTCCACACACAGTACAACACACGTGTACAAAACACACACACACACACTCCCCTTGATTTGGCACAGATAAGCGGAGGAAATAATTAGCGATAAAAGGCAAGAAGAAGAAGAAAAACAACAACAAACAACAACTAAATAAATGTGGGAAAGAAGGAGAGAGGGAGGGCATGGTCAGAGGGAGGTGGAGAGCAGGAACGAGTAGACAGACCAGGAGCCACGAGGGGAGGAATGAAAGCTAACGCTAATAGTGATGGCTTCCCTAATGCCTTCTGACTCCATTGACTAGGGCCAGATTAACCGCGAGATGGGCGTACCACTGGATGACCGCGG
This sequence comes from Typhlichthys subterraneus, assembly GCA_027564835.1. NCBI lineage: Eukaryota > Metazoa > Chordata > Actinopteri > Percopsiformes > Amblyopsidae > Typhlichthys > Typhlichthys subterraneus. Next base: position 3,100,780 of record JAODUH010000019.1, on the reverse strand, counting down.
GGTTAGGGTGGGGGTGTCTAGGGAGGACGGTGCTGGGGGGCGGGCGGTTGTAAAAACAGTGATTGCTTTCCATCAGGTTAGGCCTATATTCTGCAGTTCGTTAAAACAATCCAATTTGCAAAAGGATAATTATGCATTAGCTCCTTTTTATCTACTGCAGGAGCGGTGCCAGGGCTTGATAGCGGCGCGCTGCACGCCTCCAGCCCTGCAAATTACACACTATCGGCACTTGTTCGCCATCATGGCTGAATTGGGCAATCAATTAACACACACACACACACACACACACACACACACACACACACACCCTCCCCCTGCCCACTCTTATAGCCCCGCCCCCTATCATCACAGTCTCCAGGCTCCCTCTGACAGCCAGCCACTCATACAGCCTTATGTTAAAACACAAAGACATGAGATGTTGCCCTCTAGTGGGCATGGATGGAATCCCTCAAACAAACTTTTACATTTTGTAGCAGGGCAATATTCTAACTGCATAGTACGTCATATGTACAGGAAAATATACATAAAAAAAGTATAATTCTGCTAACCCTCCCAGTAACATCAGAGACTTCAATAAACAAAAGTGTAAAATAATATACAGTATGCACATGGTAAGTGCATGTGTGCAAGAGGCAGGTTGTCAGTAGTACATGGACTGCTGCATATATGTAGGCATGGCGCTTCTCCAACCAACTGGCCAGTAAAGGCACTGACTACGCATGGTGGCCTCACATTCACACACACACACAGGCACACACTCTGACACACACCAAGGCCCCACCGTAGTGATGTCAGCCAGTCAGTTAATCGTGTCCATGTGTAGCTTTGTGTGTGTGTGTGTGTGTGTGTGTGTGCGTGTGTGTGTGTCTGAGAAAGCGAGCGAGAGTGAGAGGGAGAGAGAGGGTGGGAGAGGGGGAGAGAGAGAATAGTGCGGGGTGGGGTTAACTGCATGGGCTACAGGTGTGTAGTAGTAGTAGTAGGTCCCATCCTAGTTGAACAGCTGACTGGACAGACCGAACAAAATGGTGCATTTGGGGTCTGTGTGTGTGTGTGTGTGTGTGTGTGTGTGTGTGGGGCAACTTGTATTAAGTGGCAGTACCAACCTGTCTTGGGACTGGTGGCGGCGTTGGCGGCGGAGAGTCGGCGCAGCTTGTGCCTGCCGAAGGACACCAGGTCCCTGGACGGGGTCCCGCGGGGGCTGGCGGGGGCTCTCCCGCGGCCCCGCCAGCCCTGCCGGGACCCGGCCAGCGGGGGCGTCCGCCTCTCTGACCCAGGGCTGCTGCTGCTGCACGAGACAGTGATGACAGGGAACAGCAGCTCAACACCTGTTTAAATGTGATCTGGGCTTGTCCTGCGCTGAGGAGTGTTCACTGCACCCCACACAGGTATTAGCTACCCTGACAAGCCAGATGGATTGCTAGTCACAAGCCCATCTGTGGAGCCGTCCATCGAAACTGTTTGAAAAGGGTAGGCGCTTTCACAAATTGGATCTGGTCATTTTGGCTGTCGACACAACTAAACCACGCCCCCCCCCACCTAAACCACGCCCATATAGCTATCAATACGACGCTGATTGGTAAGGTCAGTTGCTACTCGGACTCATTCACATTGATTCTAGGCTTTCCAGACTGGTTCGCACGGTGAAGTAAAGACTTAGGCTTTCGTTTTTTTAAACCAGTTTAAACCAGTTTTGTTTAGTTTGCTTGTTAGTTTAGTTTAGTCATTCTTCTTGAGAATGACTGACTAACAGATCCTCTGCCCCCCCCCCCGCCAAACACATTGCTGTTGTTAGCAACTTTGTTCAAGTTCCAAAGTACCAAATCATTTTGTAGCACGCACAGAGAACAGTAAGATAGCAATATTAGGATATTGTTTTCTGAATCTGAATTATCTTACAATTATAGCTGATTATACGTTTAATATGGTTTCATTTGGTCAAATGGTCAGAATTATCAGGAACATCTATAGATTAAAATGTCGTAAGGCTTACCTTATGACATTTTAATTGCCTTTGCTGTATGCGGATCATTCTTACTGGTGTGCATATTCTACCCCTAAAAATGCCCATTCAAGCATTCTTCAGCAAATGTAGTAAGAAAACATAACTAGTGTATGATGAACTGTAAAACAAAACGCCTAATAGAAATTGCCATTGTATTACACAAATCATGCTTTGCCGCCACCTAGTGGCTAAAGGAGTTGACAACCGCATACTACAGTACATTACAGTGCCCAACATACAAAACGTGGCACAAAGCAGCAGATGACGTAGCATCTAGCCTAGCCTAGCCTATCGACGCTAGCCCCCGTGCTCACCTGCTCACAGAGCGCCTGATGATCTTCATCCTGCTGCGGAGCTTGAACCCCGCAGGGGAGGAGGAGGAGGAGGGAGGAGGCAGAAAACAGGCACGTGACAGTGGGAGCGGAGCGACGCCGAGCCCCCCTTTAACCCCCTTGGTGCTTCTTTCTGAGGTCCAGTGGAAGACGGAGCAGCCGCGGCGGGTGCCCGACGATGTCCCGCTCACCCCCGCGCCCGCCCCGAGGCCGCTCTGCCCCACCGCCTTCCAGCGGTATCGGTTGCCGAGGGAACCAGCGGCGGCAGCTCCACCGGCGGACGCCGACATGGCTGCCTTCCTCATCCTGGCGGCCCGGGGGGCCTCCATCCTTCCCGGGGCTCTCTGCGCCGCAGCCAGGGCCCAGGGGGACGAGTTCTTACGGGCCTGCTTGACCTGGCTGCAGCCGGTGGAGGTGGCGGACACCCAGGTGTACTTGGAGGTTTTGGGGGCTCCGGCGGCAGGACTGAGTCTCCGGTGCGGCCTCTTGCCCGGGTGTCTCCTGGCAACGGCGCTGCCCGGGGCGACAGCGGCGTCGGGGTGCGCCGCGCGGTGGGAACTCGAGCTTGTGCCCGCCGGGGGGGGCAACAACGACGTCAGCCGCAACCGTCTGCCCACCCCCGACTCTCCTCCCGCCTGGCTCTTCACCCAGGTGAACTTGGAGAGCTTCTGGGGGACAAAGGTTGCCGGGGTTACCGGCGTCGGGGCGGCAGAGGGAGAGTGGGGGAGCGCCAGGGGAGGAGGAGGAGGCACCTCTGAGCCGCCCGTCTTTGCTGACAGGTCGGGCTGCTGGCTGCCTTGCCCGCGGGCCGTGGTGGGGGCCCCGGTGGCCTTAGCCGGCAAAGCCGTCTGTAACACAACACCGTCTTCTTTGCGCGCTGCGGCCACAGGCGGCAGCAGATCAGCAGTTCGTCCACAGGGGGCGTTACTCTTGGGCTCTGCCGACACAATGAACGCCCCCGGTCTCCGAGGAGCTAGGGGTTCTTCCGGAACGTACCCCTGCGACACGGTGGCAGCGTAGGCGCTGTGCGGTGCGCCGGCCGCCTCTAACAAGCTACTCGACGCCGGGCCAGAGGAAGAGGCAGAAGCCGCGTTTTGCTCTGTAGGGAGCTGGGGGGCCTTGTTGCTCAGAGAGTAGGTCTTCCTCCATTTCCCACCACTAGGCTGGGGGCCGTACGGCCTCCCTCTGTAGCTCTGCTGATGGCCAACATAGGACGCGCCCCTACCCCTGCTGCCTCGGGCTGAGATCGGCTGTCCTGGAAGCAACTGGTCCACTACGGCAGATGGAGCGTTGCCATGGATACTCTTATGATTGTTGATGAGATCTAGTAAATCAAAAAGAAACTGTTCATATGGCTAGGATAGGATGGGATATTAGCCTACATGTCCTTGCCATTGAGCAATATTGACATTGTAGCGTGATTATATTAAGACTGTTAACTGTCACACACAATTTCATAAGAAGCAATGTCTCAAACTACTAAATAGTTCAATAAACAGATACTGGTACACTACCAAATAGTGTTAGATATATCAATAGCGCAAAGCACTCCTTATTATATTGTGACAATAAATGTAACCATATAGCCCAGCATGTCAACATAGGGCACAATAAAGCACGTCTTACTACATGGCACACTATATGATTAGATGCGTTACAAACGCAAAGCTCCAGAAGAAAAGTACTAAAGCAGACACAACTAACGTGAATAACGGACACAAATCATCACAAAGATAACACAGCTTTATGCTAACCGCTGCTATACACCCATCAGATGGCCTATAGAACCTCGTGGCATCGTATGCCAAAGTAAAAAAGATAGGCTCTGTCTGTGAAATACAAAAACAACCTACTTTGTAAACGTTCAATTTGCCGTTTTAATGCCTCTCTCTCCTCCATGTTTACATCTGTTGGGAAGAAGCTTTGACGTCATCAAGGAGCGACTAGGCGACGGAAGATGAAGTAATGTTCCACTGCCCAATCACAACGCGAGTACGGCGGGAGCTGTGGTTGCGTCAATAGTTTGCTGTGCTGCGTGATACTCTCAAATGTGAAATTAACAAAACAAAATAACTTATGTAATACTACAAGGCGACAAATAGAATGTTTGTAGACTTTTGGACTCCTGTAGACTAACCTATTTTATTTGAGTATAATATAATGAATGTGTATTGTCGCTGGTGATGACGCATTATTGCTGCTTTGTGAAATGAAAGTGGAAGAGCAGCAGTTTGCCCACTGTTGACACTGGCCGACCAAGGAGCAAAATATATCCAAGACAAGACAGCTATTATAATCGCCTGGTGACCAGTATAGGAATGTAAGCAGTCAATAATACTAACTAAATATTGTCTTAGTATGGTCTTGTACTGCATTGGTGATATAATAACATATTTGATCTGTTTTGTTGTACTTAGTTTCAGTTCCCTTTTTATGACAACTTTGGCTTTCAGTAGATTAAATTGAAGTACTGTATGATGTTAACCAGAGCCATGGCTCTGATATTAACTAACTGTTTTTCCCACATTTTTTATTTATTTTGCAGCATGAATTCACAAGACAAGAATATGTTCTTCATCATAACAGAGAATACCGCATACAGTCTGTTTAGTCCTGGTCGTATATGCTACATGCCAGAGTACAAATACGCAAATTTAATTAGACAAACTGAACCTATCAAAACTTTACCTGTAATCCGATTGGGTTCAAAAGTAGAATATGACCTCTTCGTTGACAAAATGGAAGTACTGACAGAGAAGCAGGCGGAGTTACTCCAGGCTCTAGGTGAGACAGCAGACTTTGAGAGACTTAAGTGGTTCAAAGAGAACAATACTCTGCAAACAGCTCTGGACCTCACTAAGAATACTCAAGTTTATGTAGAGGAAGACTACAGGGATCTACTGGGAATAATTCGCTATATTGGAAGGTTGGAGCAAATGTATGGCGATCCCATTTCAGGAGTTTTCTTTGGGGTTGAACTGCAGGTATTAAACCAAGTCTATTATACATGCATAGTAGCATATGTCATTTGCTTGGAGAAATATATACAGTTTTATCCCTCCCTTTCCCATTTAGAAACTTGTCCCTACAAACTAGCCTCTGGTATAATTTTGTATTGACATTGTTTTCATGTTGCACCTATTCAGATTAGGTACAACAGAATCTATTTGTGTTTATTTATGTGAGATAGTTTGAAAATAATGCTGAATTGAAATCAAAATTCTAAATAGTTTTGTTTCCCTGAGTACAGTACCACATTATTAAAGTACAGAATGATAGACATAGACAATGATAGACATCTCCTTGACTTGAATGAGCGACAGTGAGCGTTATCTAATGTTTGGTGGACCCCGTCGTTATGATTACATCTATTGATTATACAGATTTCAGCAAATATTCAGAAAGTTGTATTAATGCTTTTCTTATTGTAAAAATGATGAAGCACATTAGAGGGGCTTTGTGGATTTACCTTTCCATGCACTTCAGTTTAGATATATGTGTGGCTCTTTCCTTCCAGGGGAAGGACAAAGGAAAAGGAAGCTCTAATGGGACATTTAAAGGTAAACCCCTTTTCTCCTGCCCGAAAAATTGTGGTGTATTTGCCCCATTCTCAAGAGTGCGCCCTGTGGACCCTACGAGCTTGACATCCTCCGTTCCTCAGCCCTCCAGCAGACTAAAGCAGACAGATAGCCTCAGTCTCGGGGATAGGGTCACTTTCTTTTCCGACGAAAGGTACGCTCATGGAATGGTGATGCAGCTGGCTGAGAAGGAGGGCCAGCGATTGGTTCGCATCTCTACAGTGAGTATTATGGTTTGCCATGGTTGCTGTTGTCCTCTGCTAGGGGTGCACAATATATCGACTCAGTATCATTATCGCAATATCATATCGAAATTGTTGCAGGAAGTGCAATATTCAGTTTATTTAGTGAGAGACGCGTCCATTGGCTCTTTGGCTTAGTGGTGTTTGATTTAGAGAGAACAGTAAGATGTGTGGCTGAGGAAGCTAATGACATAATAGAGACTGAAGAGGAAACATTAGTGGCCAAAAAGAATGCCTCCTCGGTATCTTGGAATTACGGTTGTTCCAGTCCAATAGGAGGGTCAGTTGAAAATGTGTTTTTTTTAAATATTTTATGAATATATTTTGATGCATTTTCCCATAACCTTTTTTACTTATGTTTAAAAATATCGAAATTAATATTGATATTGCAATTTTCATGATCAATATTTCAATATCACATTTTAGCAATATGGTGCACCACTGAGCTCCACCCATTTTTAACACAATACTGAGAAAGCTTTTGTCTAGTTGTCGTAACCTTTACATTTCATCATGATCTTAGAAGAAATATGTATTATTATATGGATACTTTAGTTGTGTCTTTTTTGTTATCACTCATCTTTTGACGTACATCTTAATTTTTCAATCATATTTTAACAATTTTCATTTGTATTCTTTTGTAGCCAATACATTTGTATGCTTTTGTTACCTGATGTGACCTTTGCTCGTGCTATTATTAAACGCATACTTATTTATTTGCATGTTCCATTTCTTCTAAGTTGTTAAGCAGCAATTGTTTCTTTTCCAGGACACCGATGAAAACGGGAAGCGAGGGGGTGAGGTGACTGTTCCGCTCGGCTGTGTCGTCAAGGAGGAAGGTCAATCAGCAGGTGTGAGGTTGCGTGGTGCAACATTAGGGTGTCCTGCCGCAGTTGATCAAATGTTATATTTTGAGTTGATAATCCGATCACAATTTTGTATGTTCTTATCTGACTAGAGCCGGAACCAATGGATGTCGTTACCCCCTTTGAGGAGAGAAAAACAGAAGGCACACACCCATTGGGTCTGAGTGTGAACTCATTGGTGGAAGTCTCCTTGCGTAAAGGCAATGCCTATGGTATCATCCGCTGGATTGGCAAACTGGATTTGCCCGGTCGAGAAGAAACCATGGCTGGGCTAGAGCTGGTAAGCCCTGTTGTACAACAGTTGACATTTTGGCCTCCTTATCTGCAAGCAACCATTTCTTTATTTTGTTTACATTGATTTCTTAATTAATTTATAACTTTCCTGTATAAAGAAGAAGGTCATGCATTACAGAGTGACACTGGAGACACACTATAGACCAGGGGTCAGCAACCATTGGCACAGTGCCACCATGGGCACACAGTAGCTTAAATAATGGCACCCTGGCAATAAGTGTGCAAGAGAGATTTTTCGGAAATGTTCAAGTACACTCTAATTCTCATGCCAAATAGCGTCTTTCCCAGACATTAGCAGCTGTGTGACCTGTTCTTTAAGGTAGTTTGATTGACATGCATCCTCACCCCCATGCAGCATCCATCCACCTGCCTCTAACTGGATAGTACTTGTAATGCTGTTGGAATGGGCTCAATAGCATGTCCACAATGGCAGCATTCTTGTAGTTCTTATATTTCGTTCACTTAATTATCTTGTTTTGATAATAACTGCCATCATTACTAAGTGTGTGCAATATTCAGTTGTGGATATTGCAATTTTCATGATCAATATCGCAGTATCACATTTTGTAAATAACGTGCAACCATAATTTGAATCTTAAATGAATCCATCATTCAGTGGGCACTAAACCGGGAACACACGTTTATTAATCTACCATTCACTTCTATTTTCTCTCTAAAACATACTGATTACTACTATTTTTAATAAATAATGGAGGTCAGAAGTAAAATACTGCAGCAACATAAAAACCTGCTGTAATATTGAGGTGTGGTCAACAGTTTGAAAAAAGTAAAATTGTACTATTTATTTACAATATAAAGAGGTCAATGTACAGAACTATTTGTTTTAAAAGCTACACAACCTCTAACCTCTAGGTTTGCATTCACTGCTGAGTCTTTTAGCAGTTCAAGACAGACTCATTGCAGAGAACTTTGCAGCTTGTTGTGAAACTATAAAGTAATCTTTAGATTTTTGTGTAACCGCTCGGTGAAATACAGCTTTCGTCTCGCACAACACACGTCACCATAACAACGCTTTCTTCGGCTTGAGGATTGTGGCGCGAAAACGTCATGACACTTACGTGACACGAGCTTTGTAGACTTACTAATTACATATTTTCACATTCTTATACTTCAACAAATGCATGACTGAGACTTTATTGACTGGAATTATTTTCTTTTAAACATCATGTGTGTGCTTTGTGTCACAAAGCAAACAAGATATAAATATAATTTGTATTCTTGCCGTTTACTACCATACATATTTTTTCCAAACTAAGGTCCCATAACGCGGAAGAGACTTCAGCTCTCTATAGGCTATTGTGTACTGATTTAATATGTGCTGCATTGTAGGGGTGAACCGATCAGATTTGAAGCAGATCGAAATCGGACGATTTATACTCAAAATACGAGATCGGTGGTATTTACCTTTGTAATAGCCGATATGGAAAACTGATCTTTGTTGTCAATTAAACATAATTATA
>JAODUH010000019.1:3079831-3091885 GCA_027564835.1 Typhlichthys subterraneus | reverse complement strand
TGTTCTAACTTGGTTGAAATTATATGGAATAACCCAGTTAACTTTTCCTAATTAGCTTTCTTAACGTGTTGTTCTTTCTGTATTATTTGCGTTTCACTGCTTTTCTTTATGTCATGTCATTTTTTGAATCTGCAATTAAACAGGACCAATAATGTTATTGTCTGACTCATGTCATTATTAGTGTTGCGTGGTATACCGGCACTAAAACGGTACTTTAAACTACCGTTTAAAACGGTACGATACCCAATATTTTAAGTACCGGTATTTTCGAGTGTTTTAATAAACGCTGCATTTCCTTTATGCATATCTTTATGCAATGTATGTATGCATATCCAAAATGCTGTTTTAATGCCACACTTTTTTATTTTATGATGTAAGTGAGATATATTTTTTTATTAAAAGTACCTAGAGTCCAGGAAAGCTCATTGTTTTGCGTGACGTCACCTGGACATGATGTCACAAATATATGATGTCACAAACAAGCAGTAAAGTATGGGTGTTTATAAAAGGCACAGTCTTGAAACTGCTTGCAAATAAACATAATCTTTATTTAGTGAGTCACACATTAATTGGCCAATGAGAATAAAATCATACATTTATTTAAATATTTGGCGGTTAAGGAATTTAGGCTTCTTCATTTTATTAAAGTTTCAGATAAATCAAAGACATCAATGGTGTCTGAAAAGGTGTATTGCACAATGTTTAACGTTTTACATACATTTTCTGTTGCCCGAAGGCTATTGAATAGCCTACCTGCCAAACAGTTCTATTAATGCCACATTTAATGAAGCATTGAGTATAGGCTATGGCTCTCTGTCATACTGTGTATATTCTGTCTGCGTCAGGTTATCAAATAACACCCTGTTAACCGGCTCTGTACTGTATGTGCAGAGCCCTACAGGCCAACATGGAAGGCAGTGTGGTGCACCTCATGCTTTGGAATCTGTAAAACGCTCTGCCATCCATGCCAGTTCATAGAGAACGAATGCAACTCTATAATCTAGAATAAACAATAAGATTACTTGATATTTGGGTGAAATGGACATTATGTGATTGTTGAATTTAATTTCTCTAAATGTTTGGGCCAATGGGCAGCTTTAAATTGACATATTCTATCTTCCTGTGCTTCAGTGCTGCATTGTTATTTTGGGATAAGGCCAATGGGTAGTAAGATCTACAATACTGTATGGGTCTTACTATTCAGGCCTGTATGAGGAGTGTTATAGGTATAGGCTTTTGTCATTTTCTGAAACAAAAGATTTGTTGACTTTGTCCAAGTAAAGCATAAAATGTATTTTGCACTCTGGAACTGCCCAACGTGAGCACGAGTTTCTCCAAACAAACTATCTGGTGTTATTTATGGATGGGAACCAGCTTTGTGCTTAATGTCAGTTGTTACTTATTCCAGACAGCAAGTTGCTGTGCTACATAGCCAAAGGTAATTATATTCATGTTACAGTCAACTTGCACAGCATTTATTTCAAGATGTTTCATTGTAAATAAACAATTATTACAAACAGGCATATTTATCATAAAACAGCACAATTAGTCCAACAAGTTAAAAACATTTAATTGTGATAATTCCATAATTTACAAATGCTTTTCCAATTTGTATCAAACTGATGACCGATGATGATTTGACAGAGCAGGAAGGCAGCAATCACAAACCACAAGTCTGCAGTATATTTTTTTACCTGTACAATACAGGTACATAATATATATTCAACAAATAGTATACAGACCAAAGCCATTTCTAAAACATGAGCAGAACAGGTGATCATTAGAGTGGTAAGCATCTTCATAATTACCACAACATAATGAACGTGTAAATCCTACACGTTCTTAAAATGTTTCTTATGATGTTGTTGGTAACATAAGATTAAAAAAGGGTTTTAGGTACTTAGCTTTTCCTCATGTTAATGAACTCCGGAAAGTAACATTCAATGGAAAAGTACTAATGGTAGATGGTAGAGAAATACAGTTATCTTAATTGTAGACATTTATAACCCAATACATGCGTTTCACATTACATAGCATCATCTGGCAACAGAGTTATCACGAATTAAAAGGGTAAGATTCTTTAAAGCCTCTGTACATGGCCTTAATTATTTACCTTCATGTAATATATGGTATGTAAGGTACTGTTATACTGTATGCATGCATAAACCTATAGGAGTATATATGCATTACAACAGACATTCTATTTCAACAAAACAATACAATGATTAAATCAATCACAGAGCAAAGACAAGTACTGTACCACTGCTATTCACTTTTTTGAACCATTGAAAAAGTCATTATACAGGATACAGCACATTTCCAACTGATTAACACCTATAAAATGCAGCATTTATTTAGATTAAATTAACATTTACAATAGGATACACATTCTTTTCAAACATTTTAATTCAAACAAATGAATTTTTCTAAAGGCAATACTGTTTACTTTTAATATTAACATCGATTGACATCAATATATAACTGGAAATATAAGGCTGAGTACCATATCAACACTATACAAATAATCCTGTACATTAATATTTGAACATACAATATTATTGGCATATGAACTGGTGGGATTGTCATATTTCTAATATATTCTGTGATATTCAACTGAACCAAATCAGATCATTGACCCCTTACCAAAACCAAAAAGATGAAGTAAAACAGCACTATGGCTGGTAAATCTGCACCAGCATTATTTGGGGCCAGATTAGGTCCATGTACAATACAACAAACAATAGTTTGCAATCAGCCCTTTAAACTCTATTCAGTTTACACCTTGTATGGACAGAGCAGCTTAATACATGAAACAACATGAAAATACTGTTATATTTGCATTTTATATTCTTATCTAAATATGGCCATATATAAATAAAATATGAAAATTACTTACTGCTGTTGATAGTCTTCCCTTTATTGACAGCTATAAAATTATTCTGTCCATGAATCACATAGTGCTAAATATAAAAAGAATTAATTTGGATGTACTCATTGTCAATACATATCCCATTCTTCTATACAAAAGAATAGAAAACAATGAGGGTCTGGCTGACCCATGTAAAGGGAACACATTACCCATTATTTTGTGTTACATAATGTAGATAGTCCTGGTTTAATAGTACTCATTTATTCAAAATTCTGATCATCTGAAAAAGACCAGCTTGAAGGCCTCCAGGTTATAATATTTATTTCTATTAGTCTAGCATCATAAAAGCACGTTTGTTTAAATATTATTCATAGTTTGCAGGTTCATTTTGAAATAAAAAACTGAAAATCTGTTTCATTTTCAAACAAGTCAAATATGCTTGTGCATAGGGTCACTTTTAGGGAAAGAGAAAAAAACACAAAATAATATTGTGAGTCAGTAGATGACCTGGCCAATGGAAAGAGGCAGTAGCCGGACAGTAGCCTCCAGTCCCGTAAGCTTGGGAGCAAAGCTGACATCTACTTCAATATGCGTCACCTCACCTCAACCCTTATGGTTCTTCTTATTATAACTGTAAAAAAACAAGTGTGAATAAAAGCATAATCTCTAATAAATGTATATTCAAACCACCAGAGCATGTTGAGGAGGCGCTGCTTTGAAAAGAGAAGATGTGTCATAATGCTCCAACATCCCACACGCATTTCATTGTGTGTGAGTGTTAAGGGTAAACTCCTTTGCTACAGTGCCTCCAGAACTCCATATTTCTGCCCCTGCTCACTGTGAACATTTGTCCATAAACGTATGGTCTGGTGTACAGTAGGGAAGGGTTAGGACATGGTGTGAGCCTAACAGAGCTGTAGTGGTGAGGGGTAGAGATAAATGCAAGTCACACAGCAGCACCCAAGTGTGAGGGCCATGTCCTCTTAGTTTAAACCATGAAAACGTTTCTCTTAACAGTGGACGTAAACATGTTGGCAACAAATGGAATACATGCAAACAATAAAAACCCATGACATCCAACCATGAGTGAGTTTTCATTGACATGTTCTGTACTATCGGCTGTTTAAAATGACAAACCCCATGATGTGATCCCACAGAGACATCGAGGCATCAGAGTGCCTTCAGATGCTGAGGTTTCACAAAGTTGCTGTACATGGTCAAACTGTAGCTGGCACATCCAAAGAAGATCAAACCATTTAAAATGTGTTTTTTTGGCATTTCATAAACTATAAAATAGAACATGTCTTTAGGCTAAATACAGCTTTGCTTACTTCATCTCTTTCCTCCTCTTCACTATGGTAAAACTGGATTGCCAAAGTGTCGTCACGTGCATTATAATTCCACTGCGCTGCTTACAGCTAGATAAACACACCTTGTCCCATTGCACATAATACTGTGATACACACCATTATCAGCAGACGTCTCCCTTACCTCAACTCTACATACAACATTCCAATGTAATCTTCTGTCCCTGGTGTGACAGACTAGCTTAAACAATAGAAGATGTTTATATTCAATCATATTCAAGATGAAACACTTTTCTGAGAAAAGTTCACTCCACAGGCTGAATGGAATTATTGACGTGAGACAGATTACATAGAACAGCACTGTCTGTCTATGCTGCGCACACACACACACACACACACACACACACACACACACACACACACACACACACACACACAAGCAACGTTGTAGTGCGAGCCTTTTGACGGTAACACAGCGATATGTACAGAGCAGCACACGATGCTTCCTGTGAACGTGGCACACATCTCAAGGTGTGCCGGATGACGTTCAGCTAAGAGCAGTGGGTTTGGATGTCATGCCAGCTGCAGTGTGGCCAGGGTCGCTCAGTGCTGGCTTTGGCTGACCACGTTTCAGTGCAAGAGGTTAGACCGGGGGCCATGTGGGGTCAGGCTGGACTCCATCTGGGCAAAGCCTGGTGGAGTTCACCTGGGCTTCCATCACAGCTGCGTCTGCATGTGGGTCAGGGTACGGCTTGGTGAGGCGTGTCATGGGCAGTTGGATGGGTTTGGTCTCCGTGGAAAACTCAGCTGTGTCGGGCCCCATGGTCAACATGGCTGCCCCCTGGTGGCTCAGGTGGCTGGGGTCTCGGCCTGCAGGCTGGACATGCGGATCTGCGAGCTGCTCTTGCTGAGGATGGACAGCTGCGTCCCCCCGTTCACCCCACTGCTGGCCAACGAAGGGTGCCGGTTCTTCAGGTCCACAGCAAAGTACCTGTTCACGGTCCAGCTGCGCCATTTCCTCTTGATCTCCGATTGCACCTTGAGGGATATACTTCACAAGGTCATTATTAATGGACCTCGCTGGAAAGAGACAATCTCCCTCTGTGTCTTCCTATCAGGATGACTCATGGAACCTTTATAGAAGTGTTGCTGTTCACATCTAATGAAGGGTATTACATCTAGTGGTATGCTGTTATGCAGTACATTATTATGTTATATATATATTATAGTTTTCCACTTGATAGTTTTGTTAGTAAGTTAAACATGTACATGTATACAAGTAAAACTTGTTTACCTCTCCATTAAGGAAGCAGTAGAGGACCGCCACAACAAAACCCTGTGAGCGTGAAATAGATAGAGGAGCGCATTTGAACTACAGTGGAATGCACATTCACAGGATTACAGTACAGTCTGTCTTTATGGAGCAGTGCACAGCTGGTGCTGTTTCTAGTCCCCTCCTTGTGTTGCAGGACTCCCTTGTCTCTCCCTGTGTGTTTGTGTGTTATCTCATCTCTCCTGCTGTGCACACCTGCCTCTCAGTTCATCTGGTTGTAGAATAATTGTCTGGCCATTCAACCACTCATCCACAGATTGTTGTTCAGCCATATTTAAAGGCTGCATTACTGTGTTTGTCTGCCTCCTACTGTCAGCCCAATATGTTAGTTATGTTATACATTCAGGATAAAAGCACAGACATTTTAATTTCATTTACAAATTTACTCTATTTTCCATAGTGCGACATAGCAATACAAACAAAGCTTATATTTATTCACTCAGAGTTTAAGAGAACATGCCCAGGCCAGAGAAGATCCTAACACTAGCAGAATGTGTGGTAGTCTTGGATAAGGGAGAAAGTCAGACATCTGTCGGATTAACCTCGGATCAATAAATAATAATAATAATAATAATAATAATAATAATAAATAAATAAATCATACTCTACCTTTGTTGTTGCATGAGTATTTTGGTACATACTGTAGCAATGTGATTTATTCTGGGTTCTTGGTATGCAGCTCACAGAACACGTTCAACTTCTACTTCTCACTGTAAGTCACTGCATAAAAGCGTGATGTGACCATGTCATGTGACCATGTCATGTGACCACACTGACCTGGAAGGATCCCAGGCCCAGCTCAAAGACCAGGCGCTCTCGTTTACTGACGTTCTCTGGGGAGAAGGCAAACACAGTGTAGTGGATCCCAAAGAGAGGAATGAGCAAAAGAGTGGAGCGGGCCAGTCTCCTGTGAAGAAACACAATGCCAGTCATTTACAGGAGCAGCACAGGCAACATCTGGGCTACTTCATCAGTCAACAACTACAACAACAAGAGAATAATACTCAACTTACAGATATATACTGGATTCATTTCCACCAATGTCTGGGGACTGTAACTTCTGGACAAGGATAATAATAATGCCAATGAAGAGGATAAAGTTGACCTGTGAAGAATATACTAATCATATAAAATGTCCTTTAAAGTGTTTTATTTCTCATACTCATATATGATGCACTTAAAGTGGGGACACAAAGCACATACTGTACGTATTCTCACCATAATTGAAGCAAGTACAGGTCCTTTAATCACCCACCAGATGGCAGCATGGTCATTCATATCCCAACATCTATGGTAGAAGACATACAGTACATGTATTGTCTCGGACATAGGCATGTTAGCAAAACAATAGTTTCCATGCTTTTTATCAAAACACACCCTATGTTGTCAAAGTGCAGCCTCAGTACAGCCCATACGGTCACACAGAGTGTAGGGGTGCCTGATAATAACAAGATACAGACATGAAACTGTGTTTCTCTTCACTATATTAGCAAGACCAGTATATTTACAAGAGCAAATCAGGTTAGTGTACAGCACGTTTACTTCTCACCCCAGCCAATGATGATGTACCAGTAGAAATATCTCCTCTCAGGGAAGAAGGTCTCCACCAGCAGGGTAAAGAGGTAGAGGCCCTCGATGAACAGCCAGAAGTAGTTTGAGAGGACACAGTAGTGAAAGAAGACCATTACCGCCCTACACTCCACCTGCAGGGACAGCAGCATTAGCACAGGTTAGCTCGTTAATGGTCCTGGACACACACCTGCTCTAGCATTGGTGCCTGTGTCTGCCTATGTAAATTGTTTCACTGCTATTTATCATTGGTGGACCTTTAGCCATTCTTGAAAACATTTCCATTTGCAGGAGTTTTTCTTGGCATTCCATTGGAAGCATCAAGCTGCATGTTTACATGTATTTTATTTCTCTCATGGAAAAGCCTTTACCTACATTACCTTACATAATATTGAGGTTAAGAAGCCGTGTTAACTGAGGTTATGAGTTCAGTGTCATCAGCGGCTAACATACAGTGTGCAAAAAGCAGTGTTCGCTGTCCTCCTTGGCGTAAAGCACACCGTCCTTGATGAAGACCGAGATGGCCCTCAGCATGAAGGACACAAACAGATTCATGTGGATGAAGTTTCTGGTACAGTGGAGTTTCCTGCAGCGCAGCCCAAACACCAACACATCACATGCACATGCATTAACATACAATAGGATAAATACAATATTAAAACAGTCTAATACAAACATTACTACTGTATCTGAATACAGACAGTATGTCCCATCCAGATGCTGCAGAGACTAAACATGCCATATTTCTCTCTAATAAAATTCCTTTTGAACTTCTCTCTTCGTATGACATATGAAGATATGCCTTACCTGAACCTGCAGAGAATCACCATGGCTGTAGTGAGAGACACCAGGGAGGTGCTGTAGCCCACTGTATACAGAGCTTTAACCGACACATAGTACATATCCTAAATAGAGATGAATGAAATAAGCACAGGTAAATGAACATTTACAGTTGAATTATATGGTGCCAACCATTTATTTATGAGGTTCAATTTGTGCCAATAAGATGTCGATATGTGCATTACAGTATGTCCACTGACCACGTGACTAAACAATTGTCTCTTTGAACTGTATTTCTATCGTCTTGCTGCACTCACTGTTTGTGTCGTTATGCGTACAGTATATTCCTCCACTGTCGTTTGAACTTTGTTTGAACAATCTTTTTTAAGACAGAAATGATGGGCCTTGATGCGGTTTCATTGGTACTGTTTTCACAAAGACTACAATTACCAGCTTTTCTTAAAAAATGTTAGCTTGCTGTGCGCACATTATTGTTCATGTTGGTAAATGTGCTTTTATTGTCACATACACTTACAGTACACATACATTTCACTACACACTTGAGTAGTGAAATTGATCCTCTGTATTTAACCCATCCCTCAATGGAGCAGTGAGCAGCCACTGAGAATGAACCTAACATATTTTTTGATACTGTAATGAGGATACCATGCAAGAACATGCAAACTCCACACAGAAAGGTACCTTCTTATTGTGAGGCCACAGTGCTATCCACTGGGCCACAGAGCTGGCCAGTCTCATGGCTTACAGTGTCATGATGGCCGAGGCATCCTAAATGAGTTTGTGAAATGACGCACCAGAAAGATGTCCATAACAACACATCCAAATGACATTGGAGGATGACATGCATAACGTAAAGCATACGGTGACACAGGTACCGTTGAAGTTGATCTGACATAGACAACTGTTTTGTTACATGTTCAGGCAACATATATTTTTGACACAAATGGAACCCCATACTTTATAGCTTCAATTGAGCAATAAT
Source organism: Typhlichthys subterraneus (assembly GCA_027564835.1). Lineage (NCBI taxonomy): Eukaryota > Metazoa > Chordata > Actinopteri > Percopsiformes > Amblyopsidae > Typhlichthys > Typhlichthys subterraneus. The sequence goes on along the minus strand of JAODUH010000019.1, from coordinate 3,083,024 downwards.
GTGTTCCTGTCCTTGAAAAACATGGGTTTATGTGCAGAATGTGCTGATAACTAGCAAATCAGTAGCCTTGTGGGACCTGTGGGATCTTGCAAGCTTCAGTTTGACTTTGCCACAAGATCTTGTCTGGGGAGCTTGAAATCCTCGCGCTTCAGCCAGTCAACCTACTGTGTGACCAATCAGCGTCATACTGACAAGTACAGGTGTAGTTTAGGTCGACAGACAGCGGAAAGCGACTAGAAAGCAACAGTGGTGGTTCCTAAAGAGGTTAATGTAGATGCTGCAATAGCATCAGTTTTATTAATCTATAATAAATTGGAAGAGAAAGAATGGCGCTAAATTTGTTTCTAGATGGATCATATGTTTTCAGTCTTCTCCCAGCTTGCTTTGGAAAGAGTTTGAACCATCTGGCTCCGCTGGTTCACAGGTACGTCCAAACATCTGGCGGGTCAGCTTAGCAAATCAATGCCATTACTCAACATCAGAGGTAAGTAGTAGCGTGCTACACTTAGCTACTCCGTTACATTTACTTGAGTGACTTTTTGAAGAAATTGTACTTCTAAGAGTAGCTTGAATGCAACATATTTTTTACTTTTACTAAAATATATTTGTGAATATTTTTCTTTTACTTTTCCACTGCTACATTTGGCTACATTCCAGTCGTTACTCACTACATCAATCCGACCATTTCAAAGATACTTGATGTAAACAATGGATCGATCTCCCAACTGCTCTTCTGGTATTCAAAGTAGATTACTGGGTCTCACTGGCCTGGTGCCGTCAGAAAGAGCATTTCACAGAGAGTGTCAAGCATGTTCTAAAAGGTCACTAAGTCAAGTGAGAAGGTTGCCATGTTGGCAACACTATGTTCGTGCTAATCTGTCTTGATGTAGGTGCATTATTATTATTAATAATATTTAACATGAAAAAGTTACTCGATACTTGAGTATTCTTTTCACTAGGTACTTTTTTACTCTTACTCAAGTCGAGTAAATTTTTTTTCTTCTACTTGAGTCATTATTACTTAAAGGTAACAGTACTTTTACTTGGGTACGGTTGTTGGTTACTCTACCCACCTCTGCTCAATAAACATGATGTTTGGCTCTTTATAAAATGGTCTAGAAGCAACTTTACCGGATGACTGCTGTTACCCTCATCAAAGAGGCAGGCGTCCACATAGTGAGGGAAGTTTTCAGACCAGCCAAATTCAGTACAGTTACGGCTCACTGTGCCCAGCTCTGGAACACGACGACAACACACATACAGTACATAGAGTGACACAGAGACATTCATGGACACCAGAAATTACATTGTTGTTTCTAATCTGATTTCATGTTTTGGTTTCAGGGGCATCGCACAAAATACTACCGTATTTTGTGCATAGATTTGGTTGACAACATATGTAATGCGTACAGGAATGGCTTCAATAAAAATATACAGTCGCAATAATATGATGCTGTGATGACAATATTATGAATACTGACCGTAGTCTTCCTCGCTGATGACCTCAGAGAAGAGTTCAGGACAGGAGACCTCTACCACATCTCCTACCCTGGCAGGCTGCCAGCATGTTAAGTTATCCCACATCCAGGGGCAGCCTAACAGCATACACACACACGCACACACACACACACACACACACACACACACAATGTAAATGTAAGTGAATTACAGAACAATTTAAAGACATTAATAGCCTATGTAACCTGCAATGGATGGATGGAATGAAAATGAGTCTACAGTACATTAACTATGAACGATCAAATGAAATGGATGTTTGAAAAAATATGGAAAATACACATTTTGTTCTGTTTTATAAGTGGTTACCCTATAGAATATCATTGAATTACATGCATAACTTGTAGTGATGCATGAAGTTCTTGGCCAGCAGGTGTCTCAAGTACAAAGCCTTAATACAGCAAGCGTGTGATATAATGACATAACATTGTTGTATGGTGATTTGCATATGTATTTAAATGTCAATTTAATCACCAATAGACCCAAATATTATGCATTTATAAAGATGATTCATTAGCTACAAAATGTGTTGTTTCACAGCTTAAATGTGAAAACACTAAACACACAACACTAAACAGTCCTTATTCTGCAACGAGTAGTGTACAGTAGCTCATTCTGGAAGCAAACATGGAAGACATGCTGGCTGCATTAAGCTAGTTCCATTAGTGTGTCCATTTATAATCTGAGGTGGGCAGGTGACTGTGGCTTATTATAACACAGTATACTATATCTGGACGCCCACCCTACACCTGACCCCCAGTTACACGTTAGGTGAGATTACAGCTTCATTCCAAAAGACACCAGACCAGTCTTAACATCTACCTACACAGTGTAATTAACATCAACAGTTTGTAACGTAAACAGCATGTTTCACACACACACACACGCACACACACGCACAGTGCTATACTTATTAATACTTAATATTGGCAGGCACAGGACCAACAATTCTATGGCTCTCTAACTACTATGCTTATTTAACTTCTATAACTTATTTAGGTGTTGGGGTTTGGCAACAGCTAAAGGTTTGGTGAGAAGTTTATCAAGGGGTTCATGGCTGCAGGTTGGGGATAAGGTGGGTAAAGGGGAGCACTGAGGCCCTGCCAACATTATTGCTTCCTTCATTCCTTCATTCAACCCTTTATTTGTCCCCATGGGGCAATTGGTTTTGCAGCAAGTACCACATGACATACACAAAGTTAAGCGAATGATTGTAAACATTCCTAAATAAAAAGAAATCACCAATACCCAGGTGTGGGTGATCTTAGGTTAGGTGTGAGTAAAATAAATAAAACAATAAAAGAAGTCTGTAATGAAGTCTGTAATGAGTAGTATTTGGCTTTCCAAGATATTTGGGCAGGTGTATTGATCATGCATGAGTATACATTCATCATTTTAGACCAGAACTCTGTTTCACCTAGGGCTCTAGTTTCCAGACGGTATTGGCCAGTGGTAGAGCTTACGCAGGCAATGACAACCTCGTTGGGCACAAGGTGGCTTTTTACCCCTATAAACACACAAATCACCAAATGCTCCCCCAGTGACTCTAAGCATGGCACTTTTAAATGTCCGATCGCTTTCAAACAAGACTTTTCTTGTTGATGATTTGATTTTAGATAATAATATTGACTTTATGTTCTTAACTGAGACATGGCTTAGCACAGATGGTTCTGCTACA
>JAODUH010000019.1:3064746-3077131 GCA_027564835.1 Typhlichthys subterraneus | reverse complement strand
ATAGGGGGACGCATTTACATTCCTGTGGGCAGCAGGGAGTCTGTGAGACCTCTTTGGTCAAGTATGCAATATGTGTGTGTGTGTGTGTTGTTCGGGCCATCCATACACACTGTTGCTCTGAATTCCGATGCCGATGAAGGTTGCACAGATAACCGGTTGACTGGCTGGCGATGGTTTAGCCCCACATGAGCCCATGCCATCTGGAGGTGGTCTAGCTGGGTTCCTTATGAACAGGAGAGGCTTTGTGCCCCACACGCCAGCCCGGAGTATCAGTGAGTGGCTGAGGATAATGCTCTAGAGGAAAACCCTTCATTCGCCATAGCATTATGGGTAATGTTTGTCAGGTGTGTGTGTGTGTGTACGTGCTTTTTGTCAGGTGTGTGTGGTGTGCTTGCCATAATATTTTTCTTAATTGCCCCTCTCCCACTGTTTTTTAATTATTACTGTGTGTTTAGCTGTGGGAGTAGTGGGCACTGGGTTAAATGGAAACAAGAGTCTGGGCGTTGAACACTGGGAGCTCTACACGGTCAGGTCAGGTCAGTCAGTGCTTACTCCTCTATTACAGGTGATTGGGGTGGTAGCGGGGCAGGGGGTTGTAAAGTCAGTGACAATGGTCTGTGAGGGGATATCGAAGTGGCAACAGTAGGATTGCCAGACGGCAACATCAATAGGGATGTAAGCCCAGGGGAATATGTCTTGGCCACTCTCCCACAGTCATCCCAGGGAGAGAGAAAGTGACAGAGACTGTGGGAAAGTTTGAGGGATTCTGTTTTCCCAGACACACTCCCCTTCAGAAATGACATCTGCGTTTTATATTGTTTTACACAACACATCTAGGCAGAATGAGAGTGTGTGTCTGTGTGTGTGTGTGTGTGTGTGTGTGTGTGTGTGTGTGTGTGTGTACGCACACCTCAATTGATAGGCACTAGGGTATATGTGATTAGGACCATGCTGTAACACAACACCCTCTTGGCATGTGGCCTTTAACCTTGAGAGAGTTCAAGTGTAGTGTGGGACTGTGTTGAGTCGACAGGTCAACGCGTCTGACAGAGTGCACAGATCTACAAGCATTCTTGTACATAAACATGTAACACCCGCACACGCGGCACAGCTACAGTCGTTAGTACAGTATGATCACACTGAAGAATACTGCTTAAACTATGTACCTACTATGTACCTACACATACAGCGGCCATGTTTGTCTGTTTTGTGTCTATAAACAGAATGTGGAGGCTTACAGAATTACACACTTGCAATCATCACCCCTAGATGATTGCACATTTGATCTGAGAGCCAGCTCTTCCATGCGAGTATAGACCCGAGGTCAGGGCCAAATCTCTCTTCCTCTACTGTTTAGTGAATGGATGAAAGCGGGAGGGGGTGGGGCAGCTCAAGAGAACAGGGTCTTTATAACCACTGAATCTTTACACCATGACTCATCGTACTTCTACCATGGTGGGGGAGCCGACCCTCGTGTTTGCTGAATGACACATCTGTGGTGTTGTCAGAACGTCAAAATCCCATGTTAGGAATGTATGAATAACTCCCCCCCCCCCCAGCCTCCCAACACACACACTTCCTGTCTTACTCACGTACAGTACCCTCTTTAGGGCATTTATTCACGCAGTTTCTAGAAAATTACCATTCACTAAACTATGCTTGTTCTTCTTAGCTATGTTTAAACATATCTTGATATTAAGATTCAATATATGGGGTGTTTTTATGCATACACTGTATTTGGCCTTGGCAGAGGGGAACAATATGTTTTGTGCACCCGGCAGATTCACGGAGCTTCCTTGATGGGATGAGCAACAGTGGAGGGTCTATGGCGAGAAGAGAGCTGTTCAGGTCAGACATGCTGGTCACTCCCCGTCAGAGACTCTTTGGCTCCATGAGCTCTGTGTCTTCAGACAGCCCACAGCCACATCCAAGCAGGTGGAGATCTCTCTCTCTCTCTCTCTCTCTCTCTCTCTCTCTCTCTCTCTCTCTCTCTCTATCTCGCACCTACTGTACAAGTACATTAGGACTGGCCAGAATACCATTTGACATGCTTTGAATTCTCATTGCTATTTCCAAATGAGTGTTGAAATACTCATTATCAATAATTTCAAGTTTCATAACCTGTTTAAAATCCAAGCAGGCAGTCAGGACTCCAGTAGGAGCTGTGTACAACCTGCATTAGCCAAAGAAAGTCCATGCTGAGGCAGAGGTCTGCGTTCAGACCAAGCCCTTCATTCTGTCTTTGCTAATGGCTATACCATCCAGTAACAAGTGAATCATCAGCATATGCAATGTCATCTCCACAGCGCCACCACATGGCAGGACCAGACCCCCAGCACCCTCAGCTCCCCCATGCAGCCCTCAACCCCCCTCTCCCTCAGCAGCCCCCCCACACAGCAGGGTCCAGACCTGTCCTCTGTGCTGGGGAACGGGGGCTTGGAGCGCTGCCTTCTGGAGGCCATGGAGGGTCTGGGGAGTCTGAGCATGGGCATGGGGCTGGACGACAGGGGTCTGCCCCCACTTCTGCCTGAAAAGAGGAGGGGGGCTGAGTGTTTGGAGCTGGGATCCCGCTCCCCCTCCCTCTTTTACAGCCCCGGCAGTAGCAGCAGTACCAGCGTCTTCTCCTCGGTGACCCCTGACTCCGTCCGAGGGCTCAGCCTCAGCGGGGTCCCGTCTCCTGGAGCAGGTGAGGGTCTTTGCCTGTGGGTGTGCATGCCTGGCTGCTACATGCAGGCAGGCTGCACATGTGTGCAGCATAGGTCTAACACCATCTAACAACATCTGTCTCGCAGAGTCATCAGTCAGTAAGCAGGACACTGTGAAGTTTGTTCAGGACACGTCTAAGTTCTGGTACAAGCCCGACATCTCCAGAGACCAAGGTAAATATTGGTCTTGGCCAGCAGAGACAGGCCAAGACCAGTCAGGGCCATGTTAATCATTTGGTTTCCTCCCTACACAGTAAGAAGTGTCACGTTTCTAAGTTTAGCTAACCCGTTTCCTTCCCACTGTTTACTCCCAGCTATTGCCGTGCTGAAGGACAAAGAGACGGGGTCTTTCATTGTAAGAGACAGCCACTCCTTTCGTGGCGCCTACGGATTGGCTGTGAAAGTTGCCACACCCCCTCCTTTAGTTCTACAACAGAGTAAAAAAAGTAGGCAATTTACATCTCTTGGAATGGCCAATAACAAAGCTCTTTTTGAAGAAAATATTATACTGTAATAATAATTGGGCATAATAATTTTACTAACGTGTAAAAGCATGACCAGGGAGAAAATGTTAAATTGTATTATCATATTATTTGACTGTTTTTAAATAGATTTTATTAAGCAATACTGTTGAATGAAGGATTGATAGAGTTTGCGAGAGGTTCGTAACATACAAAGATACAATCAATTCTATGCATGCATTGTATTGTAGCAACAGGTAGGTTAATATTTCCTTCTCTCCAGTGGGTGACCTGTCCAGTGAGCTGGTGAGACACTTCCTAATCGAGTGCACACCGAAAGGAGTGCGACTCAAGGGCTGTCCCAATGAACCATACTTTGGTATGTTGTTTCTGTTGTTTCTCTGCTGTCCAATGAAAGCTAATAATGAATGCTTCATTTCTGAGCAATATACAGCACAAACGTAGTCATTCCGGTTCATTGTTAACACCATGCTCTCAGTTTGTAGCATCACTGCCTGTATCTTCCTCTAGTGGACAGCATTAACAAGTGCAGCTGCAGTGTCAGTTTACAGTAATTCATGTGTTATTGGATAAGGTAAAACTAGAATAACTTGAAAATGTTTGAATAGTAATCTCTTAATTTTTCTTTAAATATGTTTACTTGTTATGACAGGAAGTCTAACGGCCCTGGTGTGTCAACATTCAATAACACCCCTGGCTTTACCCTGCAAACTGATTCTACCTGACAGAGGTAATGTATGTCTGTTCATAAAATGGTGTATTTATATGTGGCAGCATGTGTAGGTCAAATACATAGTTAAACGTCTTATCCAGTATGTGTGTGTGTATGCGAGTTCAGAAGTGTGTGTTCCCCTTTAGACCCTATGGAGGAGATGAGTGACTCAACTCTACCAACTGCCACCAATTCAGCAGCTGAACTACTAAAGCAGGGAGCAGGTATATTGCTATTTGAGTGTGTGTGTGTATGTCATGGTGGAGGCAACAATAACACTACCCAACACTCTCCACCTGACCCAGGATTTACCCAACTCTAGCACACAGTTGACCAAGGCAAAAATATTTGTTTATTACAAACAGTATATTAGCACATTTAACATAATAAGATCAGTTCTTCCTAGCAATAACAGTCAAATGTTCCCTATCACTGTGGGCTACAAAGTCTCCCCAGGTGGCGTCCCCTCAGTAGGCTATAGACTACTACTAAACACTCGCAAATACACTTCAAAGTAAGCGCCACAGTGACATCATGCATATACTGTAAAACAACCCCATGCAAATTAAACAGGCCACTATTACTGCAGCTCACTATCAAACCCCCCTGGCTCGTCCCACAGCCTCAAACTGGCTCCACGCTGCTCCGTGACCAGGGGCCTCATTTATAAAACTGTGGGTAGAATTCACGTTAAAATGGTGCTTACAAACGAAACACAGAACGTGCGTGCGCACAAAAATATTATTAAACAGTGCACACGCACATCCCACGCCAGATTTCCTTTATGAATCACAATCTACTCTAAATATAGCGCAGGTGAATGAGCGTCTTGTCCCACCCAATGAACTCCCATGCGTGCCTATATATGGTCAATGAAACGCCCAGAATTAATATTCATTGATGAATTTAATGAAAGCGAATCCCAACAGAGACCCCCAAAAAAGTTTTTTCACCAAAATGTGAAATTGAAGCTCTTGTAAGGGAGGTTGATAGACAAAAACTAAATTGTTTGGTGGACATATTGTGGGCATTACAAATGCCAATAAGCACAGACGTCACTAAAGATTTGTGGTTAGGGAGAATTCATTAGGACATTATAATCGTTTGTTCAAGTTTGTGAGACACTGATCTACAGTAATATGATTATCTTTCCATACCGACACAACACCAACAAAATGTGTATGTGTAGCAAAAACTTAGTGGAAAGTAAAAACATGTCATGTGCAAATAATACAGGTAAACAGAATAAAACCAATTTGTTTAGTATGGAACTTTCTGTAATGGTGTCCTATGAATTGCACAGTTGTTGTATAATCAACATATTTGTTTCTGTTCCTCAACACACTGAAACGAATAAAGCCAAATTAATAGTAAAAATACAAATGTATAACTGTAATACTTATTTTCAGTATGAAACAACACACATTTTGGATTTTGGGAAGCGGGGCATTGTGCCGTCAATAGAAAGATATTATTTTACTACAGAGTTTTATTTGCTCAGTAACGTTCATCGATCTGAAAAGTAAACGGCTTAAACATTTTATGGTATGAATTTAATACATTTAATTGTTTTACACATTGTTGGCCGTCTATTGTATCTTGGTTGCCTTAGTAAATATAGCTCATGCCTCCTGTTTGTAATGATAGGTATATTTACAATTCATATTTTAGGTCTGGCGACGTGCATGTTGTTGGCTTTGTAAGAGATTTAGATATATTTTCCAAAGCATTTCTCGAGTTTCATCCTTCTGCCATCAGAGTTGCAGTTTCCCATTTGTCCAATTTTTGTGCGTGTGCATGGGTCACAGTGTGCGTAGAGGACTGCACATTCTCACGTCAAGTTAGTTTTTTATAAATCCCAAACCTTGCGCAAAACTGGCGTATGCCTTGCGCAAAACTGGCGTATGCATTCTTTTGTGCGTACGCAATGTTTATAAATAAGGCCCCAGCTGCGTGCTTCACCCGCCTGGCGACCACATAGCGACCGCATAGCCTATACGACTAAACCCAGGACAAATCTGCAGACAACACAGCTGCTTCTGCTCCCCTATCACTCCTTTTAATTGCTTACTTCTTAACTTTATTCAAGAAGTAGTAGTAGCTTCCCCACTACTTTGCTCACTAACACTTTCATCAGGCTCTTAATTACAACGACCAACACCTGTTCCCAATCACCCCTACAGTCTCTCCATATGACATGTGTGTGTGAGTGCATTGACTATGAAGCTGCAAACAGCATCACGTCCTTGAACATTGATGTAAGTTCACATGCAATGTGTTGTGTAACTGACTGTGTGTGTGTGTGTGTGTAGCCTGTAACGTGTGGTACCTGGGCTCTGTGGAGCTGGAGTCCCTGACAGGACAACAGGCCGTTCAGAAGGCCACCAGTCAGACACTAGCCATGGACCCCCCTCCCACCTCCACCGTGGTGCACTTCAAAGTGTCCTCACAAGGCATCACGCTAACAGACAACCAGAGGAAGTGAGTCTCTCTCTTTCACACACACATGCACACAGATCAGTATCTGAGTGGGCACCATGCGCTGATATACCCACAATGAATGTGTGATGTGTATCTCCAGGTTGTTCTTCAGGAGACACTACACGGTCAACACAGTAATATACTGTTCCCTGGACCCCCAAGGTCGCAAGTAAGTACTGTTCTTGTTGAGAGGGTAAGATGGAGGGGTGGAGCTCCGCCTCTCCAATTTGCTCCACTTGCAATTTAGTCAGGGAACTCTCCACTGAAATCTATTACCGAAGTTATGACCAGTGGTTATTTCAGAGGGCGCTCATTTTTTATTAAGGTCATTTAATTTACTGCATTCTTGGGAATTTGTAGCCTATAGTCATAGTTCAAAGGTGCTATTACAGTACATAGACTTAACATTAGGATTTTCTAAAACTATTTCCAAATATGTAGTTTACTTTTCACAAATGTACTGTAATACAGAAATTCATAATTTTACGTACCCCCCTAGACAATATCAGTGCGTTTAACAAACACACACACACACTGAATACCGAGTTTGGCTTGTGCACCCCAGAAAACACGCTGTCTGTAAAGGTTATCCTTAATTTGTTACTAAATGACAATCTGCAAGTAGCCTATCGTCACCTTCCTAAAATAATGGCCTATATAATTTTTTCAGGTTTTGCAGAAAACACAAAAAGCTGAACCAAATATTGGCCATTATATAGATATTATATATACAGTATATATTATATTGTTATTATAAATATGCCACGGGTAGAATCGCAAGATCTGTTCAACTGAGGATGTAAGCGATTTTACCAGAGGTGGCCAGCATCATGAGAAGATGATGTATGGAAAAAAAAAAGAATTGTCAAAAAATAACTTAGGCCATTATTTTAGGAAGGTGACATGACATAATTATCAACATAAATCAATCCACAGAGACAAACATTTATAAAGGTAACATTTTGTAGAGCTCTGGTTTCAAACCGGCGATCTCTGTGTTATAAGTGCAATAGTCTAGCGATCATCATGATGAGCTAATGACCAGATGCAATGTCAACAACTGCAACCATCGTGTACACGAGGACACACTGACTCGGATGAATCAAATTATTTGGATCTTTGGTTCTTTGCTCACGCGACACAAAGGCAACAAAGACTAATTTAAAGACTTGGTTTACACTGTCTGAACAAGTTTCAGAGATATGGAATAAGCAGAATGTCCAGACTTCCCACCACTAGCCTATTATACATCTCTGTGTGTATTTCATCATCCTACCTGCTGCTGAATCATAATTTGGGTCGGTCGGGTCCAACTGAAGAGATCCTCAATAACCCTTGGTTGTTGAAGTTTTTCTAAGTAAATAAAAAAAAGAATTTCTTGAGTGATCCATGACATCCTGAGTGGATTCAGTAGTGGCGGGTGTGAGCAAGAACAGAGGTTGAAGGGGGTCCAGTCACCTGTTCATAAGTTGATGTGCACCTACAATGCATTGTGTGGTTGATGCTGTACTGTGATGTCTGCCTTTCATACAGGTGGATGAGAGGCAGCGGCTCCACTGCAAAGTGAGTTCCATTCACGTCTTGTCTCTTCACGCGTCCTGCTGTTTCTTTCTGCTATGCTGTCAATTTACATTTGGTGTACACGCACACACACACGCACACACACAGGCACACACACAATATACTGTACATGATTTACCAAAGATGAGTTAGGGTTCATCAAAGAAAACTACTGTGATCACTACTGTAGATAGTGTATACTGCTTCTTTAACCTGTGATGAGTTAGGGTTCATAAAAGAAAACTACTGTGATCACTACTGTAGATAGTGTATACTGCTTCTTTAACCTGTGATGAGTTAGGGTTCATCAAAGAAAACTACTGTGATCACAACTGTAGATAGTGTATACTGCTTCTTTAACCTGTGCGTTTCTTTCTGCTTTTCATTCAGGATCTTTGGCTTTGTAGCCAGGAAGTCTCAGAGTGGAACTGAAAATATTTGCCACCTCTTTGCAGAACATGACCCAGAGCAACCGGCCAGTGCAATTGTCAACTTTGTCTCTAAAGTCATGATTGGATCTCATAAGAAGTAGAAAGAAAAGACTACTCCTACTGTAGTGTCCTTGTTCTGACCTGGGCCAACACGCTGCAGACGTTGGAGATTTAAGTGCATTATAAAATACTGCCACTAGGGGGAGGTACAGGATATCTTATCTCGTTTACGTAGAGTTGTGTGAACACAAGATTTCTACTACAGATACTGTATTAATGAACAGTTGACTCTTGCTTTTTATGTATTTAAAAGTTTGGATATATTTTAATGGGAGAATTGATGTGATCAAAATGCTTCTCTTTCTCTGACCATTAGTGTGTATATTTGTCAGTACATTTGCATTCTCCTAAATTGAAGATGAAATATGAAGATGAATAATTATTTATATTAAATGTAGTAAACATGCTGGTATGTCATCATACACTTATTCATATCAAATGAATACACTTTGTTTGCTTAAAATATTAAATTGATAATAAAAATATGTGATACAGCTAATCAAACTAATCAGGATATGTACAGTATAAAGCCAATTAGTATTCACATAAATTGTATATATACATGTGAGTTTGGTGCCACTATACAGACACGAGCAAATTTGTTCATAGATTGCTCAAAGTATTTATACTATGCAAGTTTTTATAATAATTGTCATATTTTTGTATATTAAACAATGCCATACTTTATACTAGATTTGAACTAAAACAAGACATATATTGATGTTTAAATTTTTCACTCAATATTGTACAGTATTGTACACTGTGACACCTTATTAAAAAAGACTACCATATCACTGTCTGATCTGCCACTAGAGCATGATAACCTTTCATCATGAGATACTTTTAGGATCTTTGTGTGTGCGTGTGTGTGTGGGGGGGGTCTAAAATAGTATAACTATTATTTGTCAAATGACCCATGTCACAGATGTACAGATGGAAATAGCGGTGCTCTCCCTCTCTATCTATCTCCCTGGCATACTCATAACTGTTTTACATAAACACAGCTGCATTAGTTCCTATAGGTTGTCACCCTTTATAACAAGCCTACTAACCTGTGTGTCCATGCATGTGTAGGCGTGCATGTTCGCTGGTGCACTAACGGCAGACGGATGGTGTGACTTCCCGTTTGTAGGTGGCTGTTTTATTCAGGCTCTTGGCGCATGGGACTGGGGTGCAAGCCAAGACCCCGTCTACTTGCTGCCTTGTCTGGCTATAGGAAAGGAGAGATGCAGGGATAGTCATGCAGTGTGTGTGTGTGCGTGGGGTGGGGGGGAATGACCTCACCACCATGGGGAAACTTTCCCACAGCCTGCAGACAAAGACAGCTGTCACAAGGTAAAAGGATGAGAGAACAGACATTTGCCACAGTGTAAAGGATCAGCGGAGCCTGACGAGAGGTGGAGATACAAACTCAGTTATAGTAGAGATTGTGCTTGGCTGAAGCAGGAGAGAGAGGAGAGGCGTTTACAAGGTCACAGCCCAGGTTCCTTGAGTCATGCATGCCGACATTTTGTCTCCGGCCCGTTTTGGACCTCCTCTTGTGCATCCTGCTGCACTTCCTGCAAGCACCTGGTGGCCCGGCGGTTTCCATAGCTACCGGCGGATGACATTGCATTCTTGGCATTGCTATCTCCAAATGGGTGTTTGTAAATCCGAGGCTCTGCTGCCTGCCACAGAGGGCCCTCAGTGTCTGATCTCGCTCTGCTTTATTTGAGTGGGCTATTTCAAGCCTTACTGAGTGGACTGCTGCTCTGGATGCACTAACACACGGGAACCACATTCGCTCTCACGCTATCCCTCACTCTATTTATACTTGTGTGGTCTGGGGGAGAGTGCTTTTCCAACATTTGACTTGTGACCCCCACACATTAACTGCTGATGCTTTATAGCTTGCAAAGCGGGAGGGGTCACAACATATAAAAACTTTAAATAAACCAATTATTGTTTTAAACCATCTTGTCACCTGCTGCAAAGGCTCGTGTGAGTCGTATCCTACAGTGCATGCTTTCTTGTCATGGTGCCAAATTTGGCTGGCTTGATTCTGACCCCTTCTCCCCATTTAAACACACACACACACACACACACGTGTAAAAACATTATTCCGGCTGCTTTCAGTTAGTCGTCCAGCTTTAATTTCAACAGGAATAAAGATATGCACGCAATGTGTGAAGACAATGTGGCATGTAATCTGACATCCCATTTGACAGACTTATACAAACATACACACTTGTGTGCCTCTAACCCTTTGAGTGTACGTGCTCAGCGGCACATTCACAGAAAGCAATGGCTTTTGTGGCCCGCCTCTTCAGTGCATTGTCTGCCTTATAACACACACACACACACACACACACACACACACACACACACACACACACAAAGGGTTGGCTGGTTAGGTATCAGCGTCAGTCTTAATGAACCTGTCTCTTGGGGGGCGGGGCCGGGTAATAGCTCACACAAAGAGCTCCCGCAGGGCCATCGAGCCAACCAGAGGCTAACAGATTAACTTTCATTACATCAGCATCCCCACAATAAGCTTAATGAGGGAGGGATTGTGTGTGTGTGTGTGTGTGTGTGTGTGTGCGTGCGTACGTGCATGTGTTGCTCCCATGCCATTGCATCACTAATTAAACGGGGTTATTCAGTGTGTTCAGCTGTTCAGCTACACTCTCTCAGACAGACAGGTGCACACACACTTAACCCTAATACAGTATGTTAGTGTGTTTGTCAGGGCCAATTCATAGTGTCTCCATCTATTAACCCTCCACCTCTGCACACGCACGCACACAAATACACACACACATACACATTCATTCATTAGATGTGACGCAGTCCTGGTTCATATTTCAATTCAATTTTCATCTTCAGTTTCAGCTCATTCTCTCCATTCCTTCTTTTCTCACCAAGCATTTCTCATACATTGCGGTCTTTCTAGGAAAGAATGTAGTTTAGACATTTTAGGCTGGAACAAACGTTGGATCTTACTGGATCCCCAATGCTGCCAAATTAGCCGAAACCATTTAAACCTTCTGTTTTGAGAGCTCTCGTGATTTATTGGCTAGGGCTGGGTATTGGCAAGGATCTCATGGTACATGGGTCAAGATGAGATTGTGTATAGCGTGATACTACATATTCATTTACTGACAATCTAAAAGAAAAATCTGTTTCATGAATACTGTATAGATGACTGTTATATCCTTCATTTAGAATATCTTTACCATTGTAAATGTTGTGTTTAATTAAAAAAAAATGTTAACGTACAGTATCAATGTTAAAACTGATTGCGGTAACAACTTGTTTGCACAGCCCTATTATTGGTCCTTTGTCTCACTATTTAAAGAGCTTGCAGATATCATTGAGAGTTTAGTGCATGTTCAGAAGAAACTAGAAAGAAGTTTAATGGAAAATAGGAAGGTGCCAGGAGTTTGAAGACCAGCGATCAGACCAACTACTTAGTAAAGAAATGGTTAAGCTGGATATATCCTGTATGGTAGGCAAGATGTACGCCCCTTCCCCCCCCCTCCCATGCACACACACACACCATTCCCATGCTATGATGTCATGTAGGGGTGTGTGGGGGGTGTTTATGGACATGTGTTGGGGGGCTGGAGGGGACAATAGTGATGGCTGATCCTTTGACCTGCTGTCACAGCCTCTTTGCGGCTGAGCGGGCCATCACCAAGTCCCCAGGGGCGGAGCCGCACTGGCTCCCTGGTATGGTGGCCAATGCTGGGGGAACACTTTACCCTGAAAGGAATGGCAGCCATCCACTTCTGTTAAGACATCCATAGGTAGCAGAGAGCAGCCAGTCGGGGGCTGTGACCTTGAGGCAGGGAGGTCAGGAGGTCAACCTGGCCTGGCTCACACTCAGAACAACACCTCCTGTGATTACATACATACAAATCCATCCCACAGATTTGTACATGGTGCATACTGTACGTGCACAAGCCCTTATGT
>JAODUH010000019.1:3035274-3049118 GCA_027564835.1 Typhlichthys subterraneus | reverse complement strand
ACAGCAATGTCAGTGTTCTGCCATGGCCAGCGAAGAGCCCGGATCTCAATCCCATTGAGCACGTCTGGGACCTGTTTCTGTTAGTCACATGTCTGTGAAATATTTTTAGTTTGTTTTATGGTGTAGTGTTCATACAAATATTTACACACATTAAGTTTACTGAAAGTAAAAACAGTTGAGTCAGAGGACGTTTCTTTTTTTGCTGAGTACATATATATCTGTATTTTCTATAAAGTGGGTTAAATGTTCAGGAGGAGAAAAAACAGGAAACCCAACAGAAGTGACATTTTTTTTTTGCGACTTAATTGTAGTTGCACATGGTTAAATCCATAGCAGAGAGGGGTGAATGTTGCAGCTATAATGACAGTTTATTAAAGTATTTCTGATTCTGAATTTAATCCACATTTGTTTCTGATTACCGGTACCTTGTCATACTAGCTGGCTACATGTATCTGTTTGTCAGAAACGGAAATTGAGCATGTGACTCAGTATCTGCTCTCTCATTGGCTACTCTGAAAAAAGGTGCGAATATAATTATATCGATATAAACTAAAGTATATTTAGATTCAGCTGTTAACAATGAATACATTAGCTCTCTCTCCAGAAGAAGTGTCTGTATAAATAGTAACAGGGAAGTAATCTGGCTATGAGGGGGGCGTAGAGTCAATAGACAAATGTATGAATGATCGAGATGAACAATTGATTTGGGTCTACCTGGCATAGTCACATCTTTTTATTAAAGCTAGAATATATGGGGGAGGGGTGTAACAAAATTGGTATGAAGGTTAGTGTTTCATGGAGCATATATATATATATATTTACAATTCTTTCGGCTCTACACGCAAACACACTCTCCTCTCAATTATGCCTTTCTTATTTGACAAGCAGAGTCATGTGAGTGTCTAAGCCACTCAGTGAGAGATGAAGAGCATAGTCTCACACACACACTCACACAGCAGCCAGAAGCAGAAGAGAAGTCAACGTGAAAACTGTGTATGTATCTCTCTGGGTGAAATATTGTAGTAAATGCATAGTGAATCACAAATGGAATCCACTTGTCACCGACAAAATGTGTGCATGTGTAGCGCCCTCTTGTAGTCAATTCAGCATTATGAAAGAGTGTGTTCTGTGACTGGCAGGTTGCCCTGAGCTTATTTTACTAGACGGGTGTTGAGGTAGGCTGATTGTACCGGCACCGCGAAGCGGGGGCGTCTCACAGAGCCCTTTAATCAGCCGCTGGCCAAGAGAGGGAAACAGCAGGGGATATGCACTGCTTACAGACATCAAGCGCTCGCAGCACGGCTATACCTCACACCTGACGGTGTTTAAATACGCTGACGGGATGCCGGGAAGGCACGGTTGAAGAATCTCACCTGCCAGAGCGTCCTGGGCCTCAAAGAAGGTGCTCAGGCCCCCTTTCACATAGGCCAGGCTGCCTTCGTTCTTCTTGGTAGCCTGTTTCTTTAGGTTACTGGCCGCCACGCGCAGCTGCTCAAAGCTGGAAGCACACACGCAGACCATGGGCAACAAAATGGGTAAACTATGTGGGTCATATCTCTGAAGCCCAGCGTGTGAATGAGATACAACCACATCAACATACAGTACATTGAGTTAAGTAACACATTTAATACAAAAGAAAAACACCTCTCACTTTGAGAACCAGTGAAGTAGTTTGCTACAGGATCAGTTTTCAAGATAATTATGTTACATTACAGGAGTTGTGTACCATCACATGTGTGTATGTGTGTGTGTGTCCGTCTGTCTGCCAGAGGCTTCCTTAGCAGGAAGAAACGTGACGTTGAGGTCCAAACAGAGGACCCCTGGCCAGACTGGGAGCCGGGGGTCTAGGTTACTGGGAGGCTAAACAGGAGGGGGAGGAAACCAGCAGTCCAAAATAGCTCTGTCCTGGCATGACGGGCAGCATGGAGCTGTTCTGGGCAGGTTTCTGTCCGCCTTCCATCAATAGCCATCTATAGGATCGTTTCTGACAGACGGCTTCATACTTATATAACTCTGCTGTCTGCTTGTCTATTGGCACCCACCGTATCTAGACACGTTCACTAAAGGCTGTTATTTTATACAGCTGTTGCTGTTTACACATGCATTGAAACAAAAGAAGTTTAAAAACACAGACGTATTATAAGTTTCAGGGAGAGACAATTAAAAAGGAAACAGACTCTCTGAGACTACAGTGTATATGCAGTATACTGTTAAACATATATTGCTGATGATCGCTCTGTGATTAGGATGTACTGTACAGTAACTATGGCATCATGCCAAGGAGCCTACCTGGTGCCCGAGTGGTTATCTATGAGGTACCAGGTGGCAGAGAAATTCTCGCTGGTAAAGTCCCCACTCATCCCTGGGAACATCAGCTCCATGTCTTTCACTGGGATTTTACCTCTGCAAAACACAATAAACAAAACAAACAGCATAATAACAAAGAGGCTGAGGCCTAGTCTCGCAGAGTCTGGTACACAGCGCTGGCTAACTGCATCAGCACCCGCCTACTTGACAAGCGAGGTATTTTGATTGACATGCACAACGACAAACTACGTAACTCAATGACTCAATGAAGTCAGACGTTTAACCTTCAAAGAGGAAAACTCAACAACAGGACTCTGGCTGTTTACTGGTCTTGTAAATCTGTAAGAGTTGTAGGCTATGGTTCCTGATTAACCTAAATATAACATTTTAAATTAGTAAATAAAGCCCTGTGCTATTGTTGCACCGGTAAGTATGAAGACATACTTGGGAGTGACAATACTAACAGCCAATGGAAATCGACAGCATTACTTCCCGAAAGTCAGAGAGTCCCGTTTCGAGCTTACGAGGGAATTTGCATCAGATGTTCAGCACAGCACCGCTTATGTGATGTAGTGCTAATGAACGAAAGAGGCTGAGACTAGCTGAGGCTGGACAAAAGATCATATTAATAACTACCGTAATAAGTCTAATCAGACCTACATATAACTCATTTATAACAATTATAATTTATAACATTTATACTGTACAACTGCATTACTGAAAGAAGTCAGCAGGGGGAGGTGCGTAACCAGGTGCTATCTGAGAGGGAGGGCCTGGTGTGGGAAGCACAGTACAGTATGTTGGGCCTGGACTCCCAGAGGACCCAGTACTCATTAGACTAGTTTGATCTGTACTAATGACCCGTGATTGACACAATCTAAACCCACACCACCCACTGTGCATGCATGCACGCGTGCACACACACACAAGGAAACCAACACCTGCATAGTCACAGAAATAAAATGTACCAGCAAATATACAGTTTAAATATTTTACTCATATGTAATTGATGCAGGCTTGTTTTGATTGTGTTTCTTGTTATGCAGACACAAGGTAACACCTACCATATATCAGACATTAAAGACATCTCTATTCCAAATAATAATTTTCAACAGAAACATCCAGGAGCATAAATTGGTCTATTACAACAGGAACAGGAACTAATCAATCTCAAACCACACACCTAAAGGTCAATGAAGTCTGTATGTTTCCTAACTAGTACATTAAAGCAAATGGGAGCGGACCATGGGGGCTGATGCTGTGGCTGGTGCATATCAAAGCCTGCCTGCCCCTTCAGCTACACAGGCTGCTCTGTAGTCAGGGAGCATGAAGGCTTTCTGCTAGTCATGCGTGGCAGCTTCAGTAGCCATCTCTTGGCGTGCTAGTCCCGCATTAGCATTCAAGCATCACACCATGACAGTCTATAGCATGCATAGTGGAATGACATCACCGGGAAGTGATTCTCAGAACGTGCCCTCCTCATCAGCCTCATCAGCTCTGAGTAAGCCAGTTACATCACCACAGAGCTGAACCAGAACACGACCAAACAGCAGATAGACAGCGTACTGCTTGCTAACAAGCAGCTGCTCTCACATGCCAAGAGGTTGCTTTCATTAATAAACACATACAAAAAGAAACTAGCGTTATGCCAACAGCGTTTGCAAATGACAAATATGTGTAAATGCCTGTTTTAGCAATAACCTGGAAAGTTAGTGAATAGGGGGCAAGCTGTGTGTTTATAGGTGTCTGTCTCTGGACACGAGCACTCACATGGCCCCTGGCCCCTCCAAATCAAACAAACACAAAGGGCACACATGCCTGAAGCCCTGACCTGAGCGACACAAACTGCACAGACCTGCGCACGCTGTCTGGTGCTGCTATCATTGCACACGGCCGCACCGCTGCGGTGCTCAGGGCTAAACTAGAACAATGTTTCAATCAGCCCAGCATGGGGAGCGTTTGTTTCCGTTAGCCGGGAGTGTGTACGGCTGCAGTGCGGAGCAATGCCGTGTGTGCGCGCGTGGGCTGTACTTGTCAGTGTCGATGCCCAGCGGATTGCTGGGTCTCAGGGAGAGGGGGGAGATGCCTTTGTTGCGGTCCGTCCTCATGTCGTAGTAGCTCAGCTCGTCCACCCACACGGCCGACTGGTCCAGGATACCTGTGGCACAGGGCGCAAGAGGCATGAAGCAACACATACACAGCTGTGTGGTGCGACTGCTCACTCGCTGTGCAAAACACAGCAGTTGAGTGATTATATACATATACGCACACACAGTCAATGACATACACAGCGTATGCTGCACAGTGTTGTTGACTTGAAAGCCTCACCGATCCTTTCTGGCTTGAGCAGCTTGAAGGAGACGGTGGAGGTCCCGTTGCCTCCAGACTTGGTAGTGACAATGATCTCCCCCTTGTTGTCTTTGGCGGGACCCACGCGGCACACTATCTTGCTGGCGGACATCCACTCGGCTGTCAGCAGGCAGCTGTGGCCGCAAATGGACAAGCCTGAGGGGAAGGGTGGACAGAGGGAGAGACAACATGACACAAGAGCCATCGTAGAGGCAAATTCACTTAACCTGTCACTGGGGGCCAAAGGTCAAGATGGGGTACTGGAGGGGTGCGAGTAACCCTGACCTTCCTAGAGCTCTGTTAACGGTGTTAACCTATCCACAGCCTAATGACTGTCACTTCAGCTCTAAGTGGGTCATTACTAGCTCTCTCCACATCACAATAGAGACATACATACATTAATAACGTTTGCACTCCAGCGCAGAGGGAATGTAGGAAGCTTCAACACAGAATCAAACACCACGAAAGCCTGTGAGATTTAGTCAACAAATAGCCCATAAAACCCAAATAATATGGCCATTAAAGCCCATTTCTTGCCACTGTTCTTCATCTGCCACCCACACATATGCCCTCACAGATATTCCCATTTGTGTCTAAATCCAGTCCCTGCAGACATGTATGGTCAGAAATAGAGCCAAATCATTAGATATGCCAGCTTGCAAAAATATCAGTGAGACTATGCTGCCAGTACTATAAATTGCAATAGTATTACATTTTCTTATTGTATACAGTAGTATTGCAATTACTTTAATTGTACTATTGCTACAGTAAAGTTTGTCAAATTAAATGTAAATGTCATTATGTGTCAAAATAAAATATAACGCTTGACATAATTTACTCAAATTAAAAGTATTAAAAAATCTAGGTTACTTTTTTGTATAGATATAATTATTTTGCTATATACATTATTTTGTATTGTCATTTGTTAATGGTAAATGAGAAAGCTATTTAGGGGTAAGTAAATGAAAATATACTGTATATTATCTAAAAAGTTAAAAATGACATTTATCTATAAAAATGTATTCAACAGATTAATGTGTGCATTAATTTTAAACATCTGCTGTACATAAATGAAAATTATTTTTAGTATTATTGTTTTTACCTGAAATTCTCATCTCAAGAAATGGACTCCAGTCAAAAAACTAAAAGCAGTTTTTAATGTGGAACCTGTTTGACCAGCTAATAATATAAATAAGATTTACAAATTTTACAATATATTGAAAATACCAATTGTCCAAAACATTTGTCCAAAACAGTTTGGACAAATAGCGAAAACAGTTTTCACTGTAAAGCTGCCTATCGGGAAGATAACTTGAAAATAGCAATGCATGGATTTTAAGTCAATTCAAATGTCTTTACTGTAATTTTATTGCGTAAATAAAACAACATTTGTATATTCTTTACAAGAAATGAATCACATTAAATTACATTCTCACCTTAGAAATAAATAGGCCTACATTTAGTAAAAACACAATCTAGTCTGGGAATATTTATTTAAATGGTAAAACGTATATATTAGGTTGATAGAAAGTAATATCTATGTGTTGGTTGATTATTCTTACCGATTAGGTCAGCAGGTCCTGTGCCCAGGTTCTCTCCACGGATGGTGACTTTGGTCCAGGCAGAGCCCTCATTGGGCGAGATGCCCGTAACCAGGGGGGGCTGGCGGGCAGGAGACATGGCAACAGCAGGGCAGAACAATGGAAATCCACAAATGTAGCTGGACAAACTAAAAGGAAAAGGTAGAAAACTAAATGTAAATCGTTGTATTGCATAGAAACTGGCATCATAGAAAGGACCAGTTATTTGGTGTAAGAATTTCAGAAGAGTTATTGCACAATTCTAAAGTAAGGCACGATGAATAACTATATAAGAAATAATATGTAATGTTTAAGAAATAATGCTAGATGGATTTCAAAATCCATAAATGTTAAACCAATTTGAGAAATTAATTGATTTGTATTTAGAATAACAGCATATTTTTTTCAATTACTATGTTTTCGGACCCTGAGTTTTAGGAAATAGTTTAGCCATTTTAATGCATTGGTGTTATTCTGAATAGTAGGCTTTTCTGAATAGTAAACTTTGGGTCTTACCACATTTAAAGAAAACTAATAATTTGACATTTCAGATTGAGATACTGAAGAAATCTCATAAACAAGCATTTGACTGGTGCCTAGCATTCACTTCCCACCTTAAACCTCTCCCGTCAACTGCCATAGTCATCTCTCGGATAATAGGAGAAATGGAAAACTGAGCCAAATATGAAGGAACCAGCAGAGAGCGGGGAGGGAAGGAAGAATGTAAACCACCCAGCGAAGGATAAATAAACCTGGCTTCTCCAATCATTCGGCATAACACAATGGGAGCTGGCTATGCAAGGTAGCGGAGAGGAAGCAGCACTCAAGCATGTGAGAGCAAGACAAGAGAATTCCATAAAGAAAACTGGAAGGATGCATTTCACTAGCACATACTTTTTATTTATCACTGCCAGGTCTCATTCATAGAAGCTCTAAAACAGTGAGGCTCCAGTCCCTTTCTGCTACCAAGCCCAAACATTGAAGTTCATGTAGGGATGGAAGATATGGCCAAAATGAATACCACAAATCACAATACAGTATTTCTTCATCTTAGTCAAAACGATAGAATTCCAATAGGAATATTAACTAATTAAAAGCCTCATAAACTGATGAGAATGCTCACAATGTACAAATAAGAAATCAGAGTCAAATAAAAATAAACTTTGTCATTTTCTTTCTGGTTACTATACCTTTATTTTATGAAAGCTATATTTATGTCCACCAGTAGTTGTTAGTAGCGGATCTGGTATGCAACTGACTAGCACTGTAATGCCATGAATTAGATGCAGCCCAAATTGCACGGAGACCTGACTTTTTGTAATAGCTGACGAAGTCAACATTAATATGTAATATTAAGCCTTTCTGTTCCATTTGCTGTTAGTTGAGAGCGTACAGATAATTGTTTGGCACATGCAAACAGCCTTTGCTACTGCATAGCACTGGCTGCGTGCAGTTTGTGCAAGTGCCATAGCCAATTGTGTTCTACTGTTTCTGTTCACCTTGAATACAGTCAATGGACTGCTGCTCCCTGAACATCAGTCAGCGACAAATGCTGTGTAATGTATATCCTATTGAAACATTGGAGATGTGTTTAAAAATCATGTCACCGTTATCGAAAAACACATTTTCTTGCTACATATTTAATATTGTATTATTGTCCAGCCCTAGGTTTAGGCAGTGTCCACAGCAAAGTGTCAACAAGGGGCTCCACAGAGAACCAAAAGGCCAAACCCCACTTTGACAACTGCTGCTGTGAACAAAGATCACTGGATTTTGTCAAGAATGCCTAACAGCAATATTGCTAAGGCCTCTTATGTCACTGACTACACAGGGAAAGTGCGTAGACACACACACAGTCAAACAGCAGAAGCAGGAATAATGGGTTTATGGACCTGGAACTCTGTCTACTAGACTGGCTTCTCAGAGAAGCAGGGCGATATGGGATGTACACCTTCAGTCTTCCCTGGCTTGTGTATGTCAGAGGAAACAGAGAGGCCGGGGACCTGACATGCAGAAGATAAGAGGTTAACAGGTCTGAAACAAGCACTCGGCATGTTCTTCATCAATCCCATATGTTTAGAGTGGGAGCAGCCAGGGCCAAAGGGCTAGGCTCTTATTCTGAAGAAGACAAATTGGACTAAACCCGGTACGTTAAAGTGAACACACGCACACACACACAGGCAGAATGACAGCTCAGCTTGGTTGCGTGCGAGGGGTCCGAGTTGGCGCTGTGTGGTCTGTGTGTGTATGCGAGTGTGTGGAAGGATATGCAGCAAAGCCTGGGCAATGTGTGTGTGTGTGCACGCATGTGCGTGTGTGTGTGAGGTCTGGGTGTGTGGTCTCTGGCGCGGGCCTGGGGAGAGCCTGCTGACGGCTGGGATGAGAAAAGAGCCGCTGTGTTTACTTTATACTGGGGGCCGCGCACGGACACGGGAACACAGCCCAGACCCCGCTATACAGCATGAAGCCGTGCGCGCGCGTACACACACACTAGAGTGTGAGAAGACTCTTGCACACATCTCACATTGCATACCATCCAAACAAGAGCTAGGCTCATAGGAATGAAACAAAAAGATAAATGGGGATTTTTTTTCTTCTTCATATTATAGCACAATATTACTGATGTTTCAACTGGAAACATGACTTAATAACAATACTGTGTTCATTGGACGAGCGGTAAATAGAGATAACCCTCTTTACCTCTAGAGGGCGCCAAAGGCCCCCATTAGTTTACACTGCAAGACGTTTTGCCTCCAGCATGTGTCAAGGCACGTCACATGGTGCGGGCTGTGCGGGCTACATTTAATTCATCACAGAACAGAACCAGGTTTTTTCCCCAGTATTTTAGCCTTCCCATCTCCCATGCATTGATATTGAGCTAAATGTGGGCACGCTTGTTTTCTTTGGAGGCTGACACAAACATCAGAGCTGTAGGTTATCTCCTGAGCTCTGGGAAAACGTGTTCCTTGCAGCATGGGAGACAAGTCATTTTCCTGGCTTGGCAGTACAGTGAGTGCAGTAGGCCTAAGCATAAGGAAAAGCTCTACTCATTCTCATGTGGATAATGACATCACATACACTTTGCTCCATATAACTGTTGCCTGTGTCAGAAAAACATACAGAGTCTAAGACAAGGCTCAGTAAGAGGTGTAGAGTACTATAATGCTGAATCTAATGGCCTTGATTGCAGGGGTTCACTCAGGGTTGTCCAATCTGTCTAGCGGTTCTGGGACCATTGCATGGCACAGATCATGCACACAGGGAAGTGACCTTCAACCCTTACCTACTAAGATACCACCTTAAGAGGGAAACACAGTTTCACTGTGTGTGTATGTGCATGCAGGCTGGTTGGTAGGAGATCAGTGTACTGCACATAAGAAGGAGACAGACCCGCTAAGGTATATTACGTTTTACCACAGTGTCGATAGATAGGACAGTCCTACAGAAGGTTTATTAAAATATTGATCATTAAGAACGACAGCGCATGATGCTAATCATCTAACCATTATCCCTACAACCCCCTATCAACGCACACTCTTTCCATCTCATGAATAAAGTGTTTATTATGCCTCACATGCTGCTCTCTAACGCACATGTGGCAGTGATTGACAGGCATGCGTGCGTGTGTGATGGGCCGAGGGGGGCACAAAGGGACCCTTTCAGACAACTCATCACCCCTCAACCCCTCCTCCTCCCACTGCGGTGGACCTGTGCGCCCCAACGCTAACACCATTCCACTCAGGAGCGCCCCAACGTTACACAAACACCAGATTCTATCAAGGATCGCCCCAACGTTGCCCCCTGAATGCACACAACCCTGTGTGACATGACCGGCATGATCACACGGCATGGACGAAGGCATTAAACAATCCTCCTCAGTGTGTGCTGCTCACATCAAGGAAGACACAGAAAGCAGTGATTTGATGTTTCTGGTTGACAGAAGGGCTGAGCAGTATACCTGCTATTATAATGTATACAGATCTATTTTCAAAAGATAGAAAATTAGACAATATTGTTTACATTGTATTGATTAATCGAATATTAATTGTGATTTCAATTTCGACTCCCAACAATTACATAAACAATATTATCGAGAACTCTTATTTTGTCTGGTGTCTTTAATGACAGGCGCTTGCACACTTTCACAGGGTGAAAGTGAAAGATCAACAAGCAAAGTATTAAGGGACATTTCACAGTTGAATGTGTTTTCACTGTTCATGTTTTATTAGTAATCATATTAAATAATCGTGATTTCAATATTCACCAAAAATAATCATGATTATTATTTTTCCATAATCGAGCAGCCCTACTGTACCAATATAGTTGGATTATGCGTTCATTAATGACTTTTTCCAGAAATATTTCACTAGGTCAGTCCTTGCGTGCACTTGAAACTAGGAATGTATGCGATTAGTTGGTTAACCGCTGTACGTTTGAATGAACCACGTTTACATATACTGTATATGCAAATATTTCACTTTATATCCGTGGTAATAAATAAGTAATATGTTTTTCTATTACCCGTTTATAGTTAATCAAGCATATAAATCAGTTAAATTGATCTATGATAAACATATTAGTCTATTGCCTAATATAATCACGTCTATGTGATAATAGGCATTATGCTATCCTTTTTAATATTTAGAAAGTAGAAAAGTCTATTTTTTAGCGGACTTCACTTTTTTGGTCACGACATGTAAAATGGTAAAAAATAGATGGAGGTAACTAGGAGCTAACAATTAAGCTGAAATAGTGGCACAGCCATGGGCGTCAGTTTTTTTTTTAAAGTTATGGGGACGGGTTCAGAATTCAATGGGCCACATGCCGACAGGCCCACCTACATGGAACCGGGTCAGTTATCCCCCAGGGTCAAGGAATAGTTTGTCAAAAATAAAGATTTGCCAAACTTTATATAGTATTTGAGAGTCACATAAAAGTCTTTTTAAATTTCTATCTTAATTTTATCTTTTAATTTTTACTTTTACTTTGCCTATACCTCCCTATAATGCAAAACATTGTTTGGTCTTCGGGAACCATCACCTTATCGTGGTGGAGAGGTTTGTGTTTCCCTATGACCCTGAAAGCTGTGTTGTCTGGAGTCTTGTGCTCCTGGTAGGTTCTCCCAAGGCAAAGTGGTTTCAGGTGAGGGGCCAGACTAAGAATGGTTCAGAAGACCCTTCATGAAAGAACATAAGAGAGGAGAAGATACTCTGCCTGGAGGAAGCCCGGGGTTCCCGGCTGAAGCCAGGTCCAGAGGGAGGGCTCGCGCCTGGTGGCTGGGTTTGCCATGGAGCCCAGCCGGGCACAGGCCGAAGAAGCAGCGTGGTACTTTCCTCTCCATCCTATGGGCCCACTACTCGTGGGAGGAACCGTGAGGGTTGGGTGCGCTGTCAT
This sequence comes from Typhlichthys subterraneus, assembly GCA_027564835.1. Lineage (NCBI taxonomy): Eukaryota > Metazoa > Chordata > Actinopteri > Percopsiformes > Amblyopsidae > Typhlichthys > Typhlichthys subterraneus. The sequence goes on along the minus strand of JAODUH010000019.1, from coordinate 3,037,488 downwards.
ACTGTATATGTCAGAAGGGGCAGAAGAGGCTAGCTTTGGGGACGTGGAATGTCACCTTGCTGTGGGGGAAGGAGCCAGATCTTGTGATGGAGCGCTACCATTTAGATCTGGTGGGGCTTACTTCGACACAGTCTTGGTTCTGGAACCGTTCTCGATAAGGGATGGACTTTATTCTACTCTGGAGTTGCCCGGAGGCGCAGGGCGGGTGTGGGGATACTAAAAAGCCTCCGTGTGAGCGTTGCTAGGTTGGAGTTTACCCCGGTGGACGAGAGGGTCGCCTCACTACACCTACTGGTTGTGGGGGGGAAAACTCTTATTTGTTGTCTGTGCATATGCACCGAACAGCAGTTCTGAGTATTCGGCCTTCCTGGAGACCCTGAATTGAGTCCTGTTTGGAGCTCAAGTAGGGGAATAGTTCTGCTGGGAGACTTAAACGCGCACATGGGCAATCATGGAAACACCTGGAGAGGTGTGATTGGGAGGAACGGCCTCTCTGATCTAAACCCGAGCGGGCGTTTGCTGTTAGACTTCTGTGCTAGTCATGGACTGTCTATAACAAACGCTATGTTCGAACATAAAAATGCTTATAAGTGTATGTGGTACAAGAGCACCCTAGTTGATAGCACCCCATTGATCGATTTTGTGATCGTATCATCTGATCTGAGGCCGCATGTTTTGGACCCTTGGGTGAAAAGAGGGGCAGAGCTGGCTACCGACCACCACCATTGGGTCAAGGGGTGGGGGAAGACCCTGGACAGATCTGGTAAGCCCAAACAGGTAGTACAGATGAACTGGGAACGTCTGGAGGAGTTCCCTGTCCATGAGATCTTCAACGCACACCTACGGCGGAGCTTCTCTGACATCCAAGTGGAGATTGGGGACATTGAACCTGAGTGGGAAATGTTCAAAGTTTCCATTGCTGAAGCTGCGGCAGAGAGCGGTGGTCTCAAGGTCTTAGGGGCCTCAAGGGGCGGTAACCCTCGAACACCGTGGTGGACACCAGTGGTCAGGGAAGATGGAGGCCTTTCGGGATATGTTGTGGGCTGCAGCATCTGCCATAGCAGAAGCAAAGCAGCGGGTGTGGGAGAGAATCGGAGAAGTGTTTCTGGAAAACCATCCGCCACATAAGGATTGGGAAGCGGGGAACCATACAAGCTGTGTACAGCAAAGATGGGACGCTGTTGACCTCAACTGAGGAGGTAATTGGGCGGTGGAAGGAACACTTTGAGGAACTCCTGAATCCGACTGACACGCTCTCTGTGATTGAGTCAGAGCTGGAGGCTGATGGGGGATCATCATCAATTTCCCTGGGGAAGGTCACTGAGGTAGTCAAACAACTCCACAGTGGCAAAGCCAGAAATGCTCATATTTCCATGGAGGAGGTCCATGAGGTAGTCAAACAACTCCAAAGTGGCAAAGCCAGAAATGCTAAAAGCTTTGGATGTGGAGATGGAGGGATGTCTTGGATGACACGCCTCTTCAAAATAGCGTGGAAGTCAGGGAGAGTGCCAAAAGAGTGGCAGACTGGGGTGGTGGTTCCCCTCTTCAAAAAGGGGGACCAGAGACTGTGTGCCAATTGCAGGGGTATCACACTACTCATCCTCCCTGGTAAAGTCTACTCCAAGGTGCTGGAGAGGATTCCGTCCTGGTCGTGGAACAACAGACCAGTTCTTTACTCTCGCAAGGATCCTGGAGGTGGCCTGGGAGTATTCCTTTCCAGTCTACATGTGCCTTTGGATCTGGAGAAGGCATATGACCGGGTCCCCCGGGAGATACTGTGGGATATGCTGTGGGAGTTTGGGGTGAGGGGGTCCCTCCCCAGCGAGGATTGCTTAATCGCACCGTTGTGATGAAAAGAGAGCTGAGCCGGAAGGCAAAACTCTCGATCTACTGGGCAATTTTTGTCCCTACCCTCAACTATGGTCATGAAGGGTGTGTCATTACAGAAATAACAAGATCACGGGTACAAGCGGCCGAAATTGGTTTTCTCAGGAGGGTGGCTGGCTTCTCCCTTAGAGATAGGGTGAGATGCTCAGTTATCCGTAAGGAACTCGGAATAGAACTGCTACTCCTTCGTGTCGAAAAGAGCCAGTTGAGGTGGTACGGGCATCTGGTAAGGATGGAAGGAAGGATCTGGTAGGGCTGTCGCGGTGAAGAAAATGTCCTTGCGGTGATTAAGGGTGCCCCAATACCGCGGTCTGCGGTATTATCGCC
>JAODUH010000019.1:3006764-3021660 GCA_027564835.1 Typhlichthys subterraneus | reverse complement strand
CAAACCCTTTATTAAATGTTTGCTGTAAAATGGTTAAGAATATAAAACCACTTTCCCTAAAACAATCTTTCTGATCTTGTTAATTGAAACTGCAGTTCAAAATGTACTTAAAAACAGGTGCATTGCATTGCACGCCAAATCACTTTAGCACAGGTGTTCACAGCCATCTTGGCAGTGAGTGTGTAATAGAATACAACTTCATCACATGAAAACAAACAAAAACACAATATAGAGGCAGGCCCGCCCCCCCGCCTACTGCTACCCATAAACAAGCTGTCATAAATCCTCAGTCAGTGATGATGATACTGTGCACTGCTTTAATTCTCATTGCTCACAGCTTACTGAGTTTCAACACCAACACTGTCCCCTGCTATAGCTACAGAATATCTTAAGGACTATAGGTATTTCTATCAACTGACATTTACTGGACTTGACTTGTTTTTAGTGAAAGTTACTTTGTTAATGGACTTTGCACATTTTATTACTCAAAACTGTTATTGTTAATTAGTGGACACATCAATTTACATTAGGATAACACGGATGTCTAGCAGAATGTTTGGTACTTGAACATCCTACAGTCAGGGATTTTTGAGTTACATTTTCCCTTGTGGTAAACCGAATCCAAATCAGATGCATTACATTTGTACATGCAAGGAATTTAGCATAGTGTGGTTAGTGCAGTATAAGAGAAATACAAATATGAAGACAAGATAAATGTGCATAAAAATAATTTGTCATTCCAAAGAAAAACGAGATAGACATATTTGGGCAGACTTGGGCATAGAAATTATGTATGAGACTAATTGCCTTAAATAAAATCCAAAAAACTCAATATGACAGAGAAGTAAACTCAGACTTAATTCATTAACCTCACACAGCCCGCTGAACACACGAGACATGATATCAAACAGTTTCAAAGCACTTGAGATGATCATTAAAGAAATATAGCGATTTCAATTGTCAAAATGACCAATCATTTTAATGAACCCCAGTGGAACCTAGAGATTACTAGTGCTATATCTCATTCTGCACATAGGTCCAGTAAGCTGTCATGGGAGACAGTTTAATGATTATCTCCCTAGGCTAAACTCATGACTCATGTAACTCCAGCCTTTTCTCTGCATTACCTTTGTGGCTTAAAGGTGCACATAGAAGAAGCGGAAAGCTGGGAGATATCTGGGGATTTGTTTTAGATGTTTCAGTTATGCAGGAGAGCTATGTGTTTAGATTCACTGTTGAGACTTTTGGCATCATCACCACAAATGATGTACACGGGAAAATGTTACATGAACATTTTATTATTTACCATTCAACCACTTCACATGGCCTTTCAGACAATCTAGAAGTTCGGCCAAACCTTTCATTGTGCTGGCACACTGGTCTATAACAGTGTCTTTTTACTTCCCTGTTCCATGCAAGTTGGTGGCGTTTTCAATTGGAGTGACAGGTTTACATTAACCAAATACCTATTTTTCTCTCTCTGTCTTTCATTGTCTACACTGGGTCAGTGGGTCTATATTTGAAATAGAAATGTAATTAAGTGACATTAGAGTTTAAAGTCTCCAGGAGACTTAAATCACTTATAATAACAAGTTCAGGCTATTTTTCCTACAAATATCATTAGTTCGTTAGTCGTTTAAATATAGACTATGCACTAGGCATTTGAAAACACCATATTGCTAAAGACTATTTATATTTATACTATTTTCGTGCAACGTATACAGTATAATTATACAATATAGGCTATAGCCTATATCCTTAATCGCTTCAATCAACTTGGGATGGAAACTCCGCCCGTGGGCCGTCCCTGGCTGGGGGATTATTTTATAACAAGGCGCGCGTGTCTCCGGAGACAAATCAGAACGCAGCAGTTGCGACTGGCTGAGGGTGTCTTCCTCCATGCACGCCGACTTTCCCCTGACAGAAAACGATCTCCGCTTGCAGGAATCAAACAAACAAACACGTCGACTGCACCTGTTCGGCTGCGTGAACTATCGTAGGCCTATTGTTTTAAATAGTGAGTTTTAGACTCGACTGTCTAAACCGTTTGGAACATTTTACGCACAGTTGAGACCGAAAAGGAGGACATCCCGTTTGTTAAAAAAAAATGAAGCTTGAGGTTTTCTCCGCTAATCACTTCGTTCAGAAGCCTTTGGAAATGTGCATCGACGCCGACGGGAGCGTTCCCTCGCCTCTTTCTGGGGATGACATGGGCTCAGATGGAGACTGTGTGGCTAACAGCCCGGCACCTGTCGCCCCTAGCGGCGACGGCAAGGGGAAGCCCTATACGCGTAGACCGAAGCCCCCCTACTCGTACATCGCCCTAATTGCCATGGCAATCCGTGACTCCAGCAGCGGACGCCTCACTCTGGCCGAGATAAACGACTACCTCATGAAGAAGTTCCCGTTTTTCCGGGGCAGTTACACCGGCTGGCGGAACTCCGTGCGCCACAACCTGTCACTCAACGATTGCTTCCTCAAAGTGTTGCGGGACCCATCCAGACCCTGGGGCAAGGACAACTACTGGATGCTCAACCCGCACAGCGAGTACACCTTCGCCGACGGGGTGTTTCGGCGCAGGAGAAAGCGTATCAGTAAGAGGCCTCCCAAGGAACAGGAGACCATTGACATCTACACCCCCCGCGAGGCTACCCACCTCCCCATCCCTGCTGGCGATGCACCCTCTCGTGAGGACAGGATTGGAACCAAGTTCTCCAGCTCCTTCGCCATCGACAGCATCCTCAGCAAGCCGTTCAAGACCAGAGAAGATTCCCAATCAGACACAGAAATTATAACCCATCTTGACCCTCGGCTCTATTGGCCAACTGGGGCACCCCGAATGTCTTACGGCACACTTAACTATCCGCAGCATGCGCTCCACAGGTGCCTGTCAGATGCCGTTTACAGTACAGAGCCCAATAGTGACGCACGCTTCTACCTTCACCTGACGTCACAGGGTCTGCACAACCCCGAGTCTTTCCATGCGCTGCAGATGCCAAAAGCGCGAGGGGGTTTTCATATAGACTCATTGTTGTCATAAAGATAATCAGAAGTTGATGTCCGTGTTCACATTTGTGGGCACAGTTAGTTTCCAGTGCTGTTAGCGTGTGTGTTTCAGAATGTCTATAATGACTGTGTAGGCTAATTTTAATATTTTAAAGTTGTCTAAATGTGTAATATAGCATATTAGACGAAACATATTAGAAAGATCTAATTTGTTAAAACATTCCACTGTGGGCGCATTTGTGCATGTGCGAAATAGTATTTTAGTGGTTCATTGGTCATTTCTACTGCACAAATTATGGTAACAACGTGCCAAAGTACCACATAAACAATTGATTAATTTATATTTTAATGTTTGTATGTTAATGTTTTTATTATGTTCTGTATAGTTGTAAATAAGATTAGTTAAATATCGAGATGTGTTAACATGTCCCTCTGTGGCTCCCAGATGCAGTTTTGTTCAGATTGCTTGATTTATGCATGTGTGTTATTTTTATTAATAAACATGTGAACACATGGCATTACATTTACTGAGTGCATATCTGGTTCTAACGCCCATGTTGATTGGATAATTAAAGGAATGATGTGGATAGGCTTTTGTTGAAAGTCATCTACATAACTTCAATATTTGCAAAATATAATAAGACTAAAAGAATGTGAAACTTTGGCTTTTAAAGGAAAGTGCAATTTTAAAGAAGGTTAAAATCAGACTAAAACCTAAACTCTAAATTAAAGACGATCTAAGATTAATATGTATCAGATTACCTAGTAATATTTATTAAGATCATAGTCTTCATTATGAAAGCTATTAGGTATATTATTACCCTGTTATTAGTCAATTATTATGGCTATACACAAATAGTCCTTAAAGCATTTGTTGATAATGCAGATGACCATGTTTATGTTTACTTTGATTAGGCCTACTTATTTCTTCTAACAAATTAAATCTATTCTAACATAATTTGACAAAAAAACATTAAATGTAAACAGGCTGTGGTGCTGCATTATACCTGGGCCTATTGTAAATGGCAAATGTTTTTTAACATTATAAACAACCTAGGAAAGTGTAACGGAATTTATCCTTGCCAAATACAAACAGGAAAATATGCAATATTTTATAGACCTGCACAGACCTTTTATTTATCTTTCTTAAGCCTACTTTATATATATAGCCTACGTTTTGAGCTCTCCGCGGTCCTGAAATTGACCCATATAGGTTTAATTGCGTAGGCTCAGTTCTAGTTTGCCGCAGACATAATTCATATGGACATGCTTTATTCATATTTCAAACAAAAATTGCGTACAGTTTTCACAACTGATTTTTTAATAACCTGATCAATATTTGAGCTGGTTCGGCTATGCCTTTTTTACTGGTTTGTTATTAAAATGTGGTTTCAACTCGTTTACATAGGCTATACACAACGCTCACAAATGCCATTTCTGTTATGAGAAATAAATGGAAGAAAATGTCTATCAACATTAGGTCTATAAAAATGTTGAAAATTAGGTGCCTGAAAAAGGTGTAGCCTATTTTTATAGGCTTTCATAGTTTGAGAAAAGAGACCTGTAGGCTTATAATAACATTATATATTGTTTATATTATATATTGTAACATATATATATAGATATGTGTGTGTTTATTGATATATTAGGCATTACATAAATTGATTAATATATGCTAGGACTACAACAGTGAACATCCTTGTCAAGTTCATTGTACAGACATGTTTGCAACTCTTTCTAAGAACTCCAGTGACCATAGCCTAAAACTAAAATCTTGCCTAAAACTAACACGGGATGATAATATACAATATATGACAATATACGAGGTCTTCGTTTAAAACCTGTAGGCTTATAAACTATAGCCTAAATGTATGCCATCTGCAGTTAAAAAATATCAGATTTAAAAAATTTTAATTGTTGCTTTAAACGACAACGAAAACGCAGAGGAGAATTTAGGACAGGTGACAGGTGACTTGGCCTTGTTTGGAGGGGCAATGCTGCGACCTGCAGGTAAAATATCGGAACAGCACACCTGTATATTTCTGTTTACACTGGGCACCTTTTCTCATCATTAGTTTAGCGTGACTTTGTGTATTTCCCAGATTTGTTTATTTTTTTATACAAGAAATACAATAATAATAATAATAATAATAATAATATAGGCTACTGTATGAACTGAAGGATCAATTTGTGTTTTTATAAACCTATATTCTTTGTCCCAAACACTGTGCAAGCTCACTGTATTTATGTAGGTCTTATCCTATAAAACGATAGTTCATGTTAATGAGCCTAATCATTTTTCTTTCTTTCTTTCTTTCCTTTCTTTTTTGTTTTTTTGTTTAGCAGCACAGTCCTAATAATGTGTAAAATGACTTAGGGTGAGTATGGAGGCACTATATTACACTGTTATGAAACCAAACTTTAAGGCAGGCACAATGTTAGGAAGTCCAAACAGTCTGTCACTCCAGTTGACTTGAACCGCGCCTGACCTCCGTGTCCCGGAGAAAGAGCACTCAAAGCTCCCGGAACAGCCGGTCAGGAAATGCAGGCGGGGTGCAATAACAAAAATCAGTGGCACAAACTTGATCGTGATGAGATCCCGAAATAACTAATAAAACTATAAGAAACTATAAGATAAATTATATTAACGAGGGTAAAGGTGTAGGTTGTATATACAAATAAAAGTTAGCCCTACATTTAGCCTATTTAGCTCAGAATCAATTCCGACTTAGTCTACTTTTTAATTGGTTTATTTATTAAAAGGTTTAGCATTTCCCCCAGGTCTATACAAATTATATATACATATTTGGGATAGCCATGTAGGCTACACATAGCTATACTCAAATAATATGTTTTGCGCGTAAATAAGCCTAATACGGCCTCTCCTGCCTCCACAGCAAGTATAGAGTGTCCTATCAAAACATAAATAGCCCTTGCAATGACCGCTGATCACATATAGGCTATTACAAAAGGCCAAAATAAGAACAGGTAATCTTTATCTTATAGTGTCTTCAAAGTTTTTTTGGCACAGTTTCCTTCTTAGAGGCATCCTGATCTCAGCGGGGGTCACGTGTTTTGATGTCGCAGGAAATTCTGGGGCCTTTTAAACCTCTCGGTGTCACAGTGGAACATTATTTTATCCTCACATCCTTTGTTGTGAAGTCTAAGTGTTATTGTTTATGGTCTTTGTTAAGAATCCCATATCAGTTAGCATATCAACTTAAAAAGAATACGCCGACAGACGCTGTCACAGACGTCTGCAACACCGCATACTCATACAAAATATGAAAAGACAAGCAACGCCATTTAGTCTGTTGTATCCTTTGTCGTTTCACTTTGGGTTTGTATTTATTTTTAGATATTATTTGTGGCTCACCTGGACGTAGACGATCTCTACACAACTGGCCTAAACGTTTTCCAATAGGCTATAGGCTAGTGATATTCCCCTCAGCGAGGATGTTGATATTACCTGTACTGTTAGTGATATATAATTCCATCATGTTCGACAAATGTGTGTATGATGTGTCCGTAGGGAAGGAAACTGTCGACGCCCGCTCGACTAATTTCGGGCTTCTCTCTCTAATGAACGTGGGGGCCCAAGGGACAGACTGCAGCCTGGGGCGGTAAACTGACACTGGCGCACTGTGTGTGGTATCCAGAGCTGCCTTGATGGAAAAAGCCTGCTTCCACTCATGTCAAAGCCATTTACTCCAGGCAACCCCCCGCTTACATACACATGCAGCAGGGCTGAAGACCACCACCTCCCCATCTCTCACACTCTTCTCCAGGCAAGCAGCGCCGACAGTTTGTTTTTGTTATCCTCTAGAGGAGTTTCAGAGAAATAATGAGCAACAAAATAAAATATTATTTTTTTGGTAACTGCAGTCGTCCATATACAGTATAGCTCAGATATTGTAGCACATGCCAAAGTGGGGTTTGCATATGTGAAACCGACATTTTCTTTCGATAGGCTATTGGTTGCTGACTAGAGACTATAGGCATGTAGGCATATGTGCTATATGCTATCTTTGCTTTGTGTTACGGGACTGTTTCCGTTGTTATGCATAAGCGAGGCACATGTTGTTCGTAGGCCTATATACTTTGCATGGCATGTGGGGCAGTTGATTGGAATGTCTCACGGACTTTTGACGGATGGCTTAATTGCGTGAACTGAAGAAAGCGAGTGGGAGGGCCGGTTATCAAGCGCGAAAGTATCGTGGGGCTTTCAACGGGGACTGGACATGGGCCATACTAGGCCGAGCGAGGGTGGAGGGGCCGAGGGGGGAAGACGTCGTCACTGATTTAGGGAGATTTGTAGCCAGAGAGTACGCAAGAGGAGGAGGCAGTGGGCGGGGGGTCGCTTAGAGGAAAGTAGATTCATTAAATGATAGGTGGTCGAGTTTGTTTGGCTGGACCGCCGAGCGCACCAAGTTTCTCTTCAAGGATTAAGGGCGATGGCCACCCGGCGCGACACTCAGCACCATCCTACGCCACTGTGACACTGGAGTTCCAGTGTCTTTCCAGAAACCACTGGATAGAGCTTTGGCTGCGTAACTGGAGAGTCAGTGTAAGCTTTGAAACAAGGTTCATTCAATTTTGCTGTTGGCTGCGGTTGATAAATTAGCCTATACGGTTTTATCAAAGCGCATGTTGAAGTAGAGAACTATGTCGAATCATAGGCTACATCTAGGCTTATAGCTTTCTCGTATATCTCAGTCGTCTCTCCCTCGCTCTCTCTCTCTCTCTCTCTCTCTCTCTGTGTCTCCCTCCCCCCCTCTCTCTCTTTCTCTCTCTCTCTCCTCTGGTCTCCTCACCTAATCGTTAAGCTGCGCCAGTTTTGCGTTAAAGCCGACATGACGACTGAGCCCTCTCAGCAACATCTGGACCCTCCGCCTCCTCTAAGACCCAGCCCGGCGTCAAGCGCTCTACACGCCACCATGCTGAGCTCCCAAGCCGCCACGGAAAGTTCCTCCACGGCTGCTGGCAAAGGGAAGAAGACGAGCTCTGGTTTACGGCGACCGGAAAAGCCTCCCTACTCATACATAGCTCTTATTGTGATGGCGATCCAGAGTTCCCCCACGAAGCGGCTGACACTGAGCGAGATTTATCAGTTCCTACAGGCTCGTTTCCCCTTCTTCAGAGGCTCCTATCAAGGCTGGAAAAACTCTGTCAGGCATAACCTGTCGCTGAACGAGTGCTTTATCAAGCTACCCAAAGGCCTGGGAAGACCCGGGAAGGGACACTATTGGACCATTGACCCGGCCAGCGAGTTCATGTTCGAAGAAGGCTCGTTTCGCCGCAGACCAAGGGGTTTTAGGAGAAAATGTCAAGCCCTGAAGCCCATGTATCGAATGATGAACGGTATAGGCTTCGGCGCTTCCATTCTCCCACAGAGTTTTGACTTCCAGACACCCTCCACCCTAGCCTGTCACAGCAACAGCTACAACTTGGACATGATGAGCAATTCCATGGCCGGAGGATACGACGCCCTGAGCGGAGGTCACCACGTCCCGCATATGTCTCCGAGCCCCGGGTCGACATACATGGCGAGCTGCCCGGTGCCTTCAAACGGTGACTATGGGCCTGACAGCAGCAGCAGCCCCGTGCCATCGTCCCCAGCCATGGCTAGCGCACTGGAGGGTCACTCCCCGTACGCCAGTACATCCGCGCACTGGGCGTCAACTGGCGGCTCCCACTACATTAAGCAGCAGCCTTTAGCCTCCAGTAGCACCGCAACGTCAGGTTTACACTCCGGTATGACCCCATACTCCCTGGAACAGAGCTACCTTCACCAGAACGGCAGGGACACGCACTCCTCTGATTTATCAGGTAGGCCTATATTTGGAAACGTAAGGATTAAGGATATAAAGGTTAACAATACACCAATGTAATAGGTCAAGAAAATGGTAGAAGTCAGGCAGCAGGTGTAATGGGCCTCTAACAGCTTGTTTAAGCAACTAAACAAAAATCACGTCACACACTATTAATTATGATTGATTACATGTAAAACATTTATCACTATATATTAAAAAAAAACTTTAGTAATAGCTTGTCAATATTGTTAAATACTATAGGCCTAGACTATTTCCATAATGCATTTTGTGGATATGTTTCGTTTAAAGGATAAATGTTTGATTGTGCATGCCTATTTGACGATGCTGTTCTCAAGACACATAAATGAATAACGAGATTAATTACAAATATAGCCTAAACCATTTTTATGAAACCCTGCTCAAATGGCAATATCTTAAATCAAGATAAAATATTCCAAAGATTATTCCATATTTCCAAAATAATAATTCGTCTTTGGCCTAATTAAATCCAGAAAATTGGAATTCTACCGGAAACTTAAGCGCTGCTTCGCAGTTAATGCTCATTTAGTTTGACACGATACACTAAGGCCTTAATAAAGTTTGGGGATTTATTGGAAGCAAATAAACCATTCTGAAGCTCAAAGGCTCTCTGAGGTTAATTAAACAAAGGCTATGCGAGTTGGACCACACGGAATAGGATTTCACCCACATAATATCTACGGGAGGGCCTGTTAAACTTTACATCCATTAAATTGCTGTTACTCTCGAGAAAAGTCTGGTGTCTTTTCTGTAGAAAACACCGTTCTTTGCGCATGGAGGCGTCACACCTGGAAACCTTAACCAAAATAATAACAGAGTTATTATTTCGTTTCTAAAAGAAAGTAATGAAATCGCAGGTAGCCTAGCCTACGCAACTGTCATAAAATAACATGGGCGTATTTTTTAACTTGGGCATATTTTCATCTTAATAGGTCGCAATTATGCCGTATAGGACTATTTGTAGGCCAAAATGCTGAACATCTCTGAGAGCTGTTAATTAGGGTTGCGAGTCATGGAATGGGATTTGTTCGTCACTAAAACCAATTTTAATTCGTGTAATAACAACAAATAAATATGACAATTTATTAGACTCTTTATGATGCACAAACAAAAAAAAACGTCCAAAAAAAAAAGAGAAAAATAAGAAATCCATGCACTTTCAATCGAAACAATTAATTACCCGATTATGGGCTGCAAAAACAGATGCAGGCTGTAGACTACATTTACTTAATTGGACAAGATAATTACTTAGATAAAACTGAATTTGTTTCTGTATATTATTATATTATATACATTTTAATTATTATATGACTGTAATGACTTGTATATGTTTGTTCCATTTTTACTAGCCTGTTATTTGAACATGTTATGTTGTTCTTATTAGGATATGCTAGTTGAACCTTGTGCACATGCACAATGCTTTGGTGGGCCATGTGCCAACAACATGCTTAGATCTAGGCTACAGCTAAACGTTATCTTTTAAATTATTTTTTATAGTATTTTTAGAGGTCTCCTGATTTATTGATTGATTGATGTCTCCTCTCTTTCCACAGTGGGCATTCCGCGCTATCAGAGCCACTCTTCAGTCTGTGACAGGAAAGATTTTGTGTTGAACTTTAACGGCATCTCGACCTTTCACCCCTCGGCCGGTGGCTCATACTATCACCACCACCATCATCACCACCACCCCCAGAGCGTGTGCCAAGATATCAAACCATGCGTGATGTGAACTCGTTGCATGCGTGCTGGACGAACATGGACATGCACAAAGAAAACGTGAAATCGACGGTATTCCTGTACCAGTCGGAAGTGTAAAGCGACTTAAGGGGACAACATATTAACCGAATGTATTGTGGTATTAGTATTCACTTTTGTCGCACGGCATAAATACTTTGTTTAAAAAAAAGATATAGGCTTACCCTAAGATGAAGGAAATTGTTTAAAAATGTATTATGAAGAAAAAGTCCCACTAGACCACTTGTCCTATAATGATCTCTGACAGGCTTTTTCTTCTTTAAAAGAAGTGTCGACGTTTGAAACTATGAGACTTTTGAGAGTTTCATGCGTTTGCTCTTATAACACATGCATCGAATGTATATATAACTATATCGTATTATCTTCTTAGAGTACTACACACACGGCTTTGGCTATCTTGAACTGCAACCAATTTTGCACTTATTGTAGTCTATATATGCTTTGACGTTTGCAGATTTTATCTTGTACAAAGGTTCAATAAAGCTGATATATTTTAGGCTATTTACTCTCAACCTTCTGATTTCGCCTGTATTTTCCTTTCTGCCACTTGGACATTTAATTGAAATATGCTATTATCATCATGTTAACGGTTATACTTATCGTGATTGTAGGAACAATAAACTAATGTTTCCATTAGAATTTTTAGGGTGAGGATTAAATAAAACTGAATAATTAGGCATGTGAAACAAAACAAAAAAATCATTATAATTTTAAAGATATTGCTTTGCCTCTAATAAAATTGTCAGAATTCTAATAAATCGAAACGCCTGTCTAATTATAGGCTATACAGCCTGCTGTAGGCCCTACAGGCCCATGTATCACACAATGAGTCCCGCAGGACGACACTAGCCTATAGGCCTGCGTGCATGTTTAATTTTTATTTTCGTTTAAGTGGTTATGGACTTTATTAGTATGGTTGTTTTATATCCTGTAGTTTGCTGAGATTTATGTCAGCCCACTGACATAAATCAACACAATCACTTCCGATGTATCTACGTTTAAAATATGAAGAACATTCGAATGTAGCCCACATGCATATAATAAATGTCTACATGTGCAGCCTGAAGTGTGCCTGACTCATGAAGCATGTTGCCAGCTATTTAGGAGTCAGATAAACAAATGAAACCTGAGCGAAGCATTTATGGAAATCCAAAACAAGACATTTTAAGATGGTAAACAGAGCATTCTCACAGATCTTGGACTTCACACAATGGAAAGCAGATTTACAATAGTGCGTTTTTTTTTCTTCTAGTTCATCCCTAATGTGTATAATCTTGAATAGCAACATTCAGGAAACATTTTTGGTGCATAACATTACCACAATTTTATTTAACGTGTAAAATATTAAGATGAATGTCTCAAACAAAATTATAAAATCATCATAGGGTATATGGTAGGCCAGCTATACCTATGTAATATCTTATAGTCTACCTGACACGTAAACTAGAGCTAACGATTCCAGTTTTAGTAGATATGCTTCACCAATATGAGGATTACGTTTAACAGCTAGGCCTAGGTCTGCAGTTTATACATTCCACATGAGGTTATACAATATAACTTATACGTATTCATACATGCAAGTCCTTACTGACTTAAAAATTTTTTCATGAAAAGATTTTTCATGAAAGATGTTTGATAGTTACTCAATACACTAGATTAGAGCTCCCTCTAGTGTTTTGCAAAGATGGTACACCTACACTGAAACTAGAACAGTCTAAAATGACACTAATTCAACATGGTCTAAGTATCAATGTCATCACCGTGAGATGATTCAGGAACAACAAGAACATGTAGCCTAGATGCATATCTTATCCATCTAATTGCATCTGATTTGAATAAGACAATTACAATAAAATCCCTTTTTCATATAGGTTACATAGCCTAGTACAAACTGGCTATTAATGGCATTATAGCCAGAATAGGTTAGATTGGCTAAACTTGAAAGGTGTTAGGATAGGATAAAAAGATATAGCCTAGCAAACTGGTGGCTAATCTTGTCATGAGAAATTTGGGGTATGAAAATTATTATATTTCTTTATTTCCTTATATCTATAAAATGATTATGGATAAAACCTTCTCATTGTTTACAAAAGACAGACTTTTTTCTTCTTCTTAAGCCTCCACTCACCCTGTCCCCTTTCTGATTGGCTATTACACATAGCTCCCTCTGCCATACAGTTCCTTCCTCTGACCATATTTGTAACACTAATCACTGTTTTCAACACATACTTAAACCTGCCAAGGTGTCCTGTGCAATTATCCTGACAGGCATGACCCTCACCTCTATAAGTTAACCCTGAGGACAATATATATCTGTAAAGCTTATATTCTCGGTTGTACTGGTCTGAGAATTTGTAGCTGTAATTATAAACACATGTCTGTTCTGTTGGTAGCTACATTTAGCCAACATTAGGTCTATCTCGAATATAAATCTTACTCTAGGTGAGACCATAACATATAATGACTATAGAGAAAGAAAGGAAAACAAAACTACTTAAAGATAGTCAGCCATGCACATGTGTGTGTTTGCATGTATGTGTGACCAATGCAGTCCTTAATCAAGGACCTATTTAATTTCAACAGAACATAATGCCCTCTGCTGCTTTGTAAACTATGATGTTCCACAATATTACCTTAATGCATGCATTCTCACTCTAATCAATTATTTTGGGAAAACCAAATGCATATTTGTGCAATTGTCATGATTATTATTATCATTATTGTTGTTATTATTATGATTATTGTTATTGTTATTACTATTTTCAGTGTTCCTCATGGAGCCATCAGTGGCCTTAAGAACAATGCTCAGAAAGTCTAATGGAAAGCAATACAGGTGGTGCAGTCAATATAATCTACTGTATACATGTTTTGCACGTGTGAACCTGTTCCAAAATGCTCCCTGGATTTTATTCATGGGTCTGGGGCGGTTCTGGAATTATTTTACGTTTAAAGGGTATAGAGTAAGTCATTCTCAAGAATGTTCGCTAAATTCAAACTCAAGAACAATTAGATCATTATTTCAGCATGCAAAATGGTGAAATAGCAGACTGAGGAAATATTTGATGAATTTGACGAAAAATGTTATTATCTTAAGAAATGTGCAATATAAACACTCCCTGCTTGAGCTTTAAGTGCCTAAAACTAATTTTCAATTAGCCTACATAACTAGTTTGTATTAATAAAAATGTATACATAAAATTTAAAATAATAAAAAAATGGTAATCCTTCTAATCTCTTAAATCCTGAGTATTCCCTGTAAATAAAATCCACATTTTTGGCCAAACCACTTCACTATTGCAAATAAATAAAAATGGAGATGGCAGTATAATATCAATTATGATACAAATGTGTTGAAACATACTATAAGGTAGACCAACACCCATAATAGCTGGTAAGTCAGCCAGCCTATATTAATTTGTAAGATATGATAACCATCTCATAATGTAATTTCCTTCATTTCCTTCCTTCAAAATTCAGAACATACATATTTTTTGGTGTGTTTGTGTGTGTATGTGTGCGTGTGTTTGTGCGTGTGTGTGTGTGTGTGTGTGTGTGTGTTTGTAGACCCTGCTTGATTGACATCTCTTAATCACTTAGTTTTAGTTGGGTGGGAACACTCAAAGTATATAAAAGCATTAATGTTCTGACTTCAGCATGAACATAATTTTTTTTATAATGAAATGTTATTAATGTAACAAAATTATTATATGACATCAGAAACCACCATTTTTTTTTATGTTCACCTGATCCATTGTTTTAATGTGTAGTGCCCTAAGTTAAGCAGTAGGTGGCCCTAACGCTTCATAGATGGAGTAAAGAAGTTGGCCTATTGAAAAACAAAAATGTATTATGTATTTTTAAACAATGTAGCCTAATTTGGTTGGATTATCCCAGTGGTGTAGTTAACCCCTTCTGTGTAACGAACATAGAACTGTACACACTAAGAACAAGTGGTTCTATATAGAACTTTAAGGATAGAACTGTATAGCCTAAAATAAACGGACATAAGAAATGCGCGTTTAATTCGATCATAGAGCACACAGAGCAGCACATCGTCAATTCACGTCTCAACGAGGACAAGTTTAAAGAACGGACTCCCGCTAGCTAGTCCTGCTAAATACATTTTTTGTAGCGATATAGGCATAAAATAAAATATATTTCCTTTCCATATACTGCATGCGAAACATATGCTTTGTATGCGCAACAGGGAGCTGTGGAATCTATTTTCCACTGCAGACCACGACCGGTGTACTTAGTAGGTAGCGCGCACGTTTACAGAAACC
>JAODUH010000019.1:2987192-3006664 GCA_027564835.1 Typhlichthys subterraneus | reverse complement strand
CAGACAACACAGCTCTCAGGATCATAGGGACACACAAACCTCTCCACCACGATAAGGTGATGGTTCCCGGAGAGGATGTATTTTCATCTCTGTGTTAAACAGCTCAGAACTCAATGTCTTTTGCATCAGACCAACCACATTTTTAGGTGAGTTAATGTATTGGAACAGACACTATTTCAGTAAATTGATAAATAAACACAATATTTCCGTTACTTGCAATAACTGAATTGCATCAAGCATGTGACCCACTGACATAACAAAACTTTTATCTTCTCTCTTCATTCAATCTCTGCAATGGAGAAATGTGGGCTCAGTTGAGTTAAGGTCTGGTGATCGACTTGGACAGTCTAAAACCATTCCCTTTTTCTTCTTGATGAAGCCCTTTGTTGTGTTGGCAATGTGTTTTCTGTTAGTATCTTACTTCATGATGAAGTAGTTAGCATGCATTTCTCCATAAATTAAGAATTCATCCTGCTTCTACCATGAGTACATGAAGTATATACAGTAGCTCACAAAAACAACTGTGAGCCCATTCCATAATTAGACATGCAAACCCAAGCCAATGAGATATACTCGATCATGTTTGTATGTTTATTTCTCCAAACCATGGTCCTCCACATCACTTTGGTACTGTAGTGGTAAATATTGGTGGTCAGTCCATAACCTTTGTGACTCACACTGTTTGTGACTGTGCAAACTATAATATTGCCTTCCAGTTCTTACTAATTATGAGGTTTGAATCTTGTGGTATAGCCTCTACATTGCTACTAACTGTACAGCTTCAAACAGTTGGTTGGTATACCATCACTACTGCCCCGCGGAGCTTTTTGGTGATGTTGTCATACTGATGTTTAAAGGCATTACCTGCAGTTGTTTTCCTTGGTTGACCCGTTCCATGTCTGTTGCTCAGTTTGCCATCGATTTTCAGGACATTCTCATGTGTTGTAAAGGCTATGCCCATTGCTTTTGCAATGGCTCTGACCGATATCCCGTTTCCACGCCTCGAAATGGCTTGCTTTTCTCCTATAGACTGCTTCGTCCTTTCTAACACAAATGCAGTCACAAGAAAAAATCAGAGCAGACATTCGTAACTATTTATTTCTTAACCAATCAGTTTTGTTCAAACAGTTCCAACAGTACAGACGCACGCTCCAGTTATGTACAGTACCTACCAAAGTGGGTGGTCTGATACCAAATGAAACACGTACTGTATGTAAATCCAAGAAACAAGAAAACATTTTCATTTTACTACTGTATATATACTTTATATACTCATTTTTGTACTTATAATTTTTTGTTTGTGCTTCATAGAGTTGCAGTATTACGCCCCAAGGGAGAGAATGAAGATGCACTCTTATGGGTGAATAACCTGAATGAAATTTGTAGTAATAGTACGTTTTCCTTGAATTCCCAACAGTCCGAGAGCCATACGGAGACCATCTGTATTTCAAAGGGTTTTCATTTTTCACCTTTTTGCCAAACTAAAAAAAGGCTTGTTAGGCTTCTATTTGGAGCCAGTTTCCCAGAAAACACCAAAAACCTCAAGGTGAGAAAAATGGGAAGAACCAATAGTGTATAATGGCATTCAGCTTACTATTAAGCTCACAAACCAGTGATATTCAAGAAATTGCCACTTTGACTCTTAATACTTTTATGCGGTAAGTGATGCAGGAGAATGAATCTTGACATTTGAACTCAACATCAAAACAAATACACATAACGTTCGTTCTGCCCCACTATATATATACTGTATGTCTTCCTATTTATGCCACGTTTTGATTATAATCTGTAACCCCACCATTAATAAATAGGCTATGTCTGAGAAAAGGTTAGTTGTGCAGTATCTACTGCCTGGGTGCAGTATACTCTCAAGGACGCAGCATGTATTACATTCATGTGAAAGCTCAGAGTAATGCATAAAACTGCAAATTACACCAAACTACAGTACAAGGTAGTGGAAATCCCACTTGAGATAACACTCTTTGATACCGTGTCTGTCTCACTGTGTCCTCTAGCCATCCATCAATGTAAATCTAAGACAGCTCCAGAGCCTGCTATTTCTACTCCTGTAAGAGCAAAGTAGTGTCATGTGGAACTGGCTAATTTGACCCAATTTCTGCCTACTCACTCAAACTGTTTTGGAATGGTCTTTGGCTGTCAAATATCTTCCATTAATATCTCAAAAGAAATTGTCACAGAGGTTGAACATTTTGAAAGGTGGTCAAAGCTGTTCAAGGGTGAGTTACATCATTAGTCAAAAAATCCAAACTGAAGCTGACAATTAAATTGCAGCACCAAGTATCTGCAATTTTGCTTTCAAGGTCCCATATTATTTCATTTTCCACCTGTCATTTTGGACAGGTATCAGGTTTTCTGCCTTCCAGCTGAAACAATATGTTTTAGTTGGTGTTGCACTTTTCTTTTTCATACTCAATCTTGATTGACTATACAAGTCTGTATTAGCATATAGTTTGGTCTAATGGTTACTGGATGACACAACCTTAGATCAATTCTGAAAATTGAATAATATCCCCCTATAAATGTCAAACTTTTTCAAAAAAGACAATTGGCTTAACTGGAAATTCTGATAATATCTGTCATACACTCTGGTTGAAGTCATACTGTATGCATTTATGTCAGAATAAACGTGCTTTCTAAATTTGGTAAAGGTGATGTTCAGAGTAATATCTCTGTGTTAACCTGTAAACAAATGTTTTTTTTATCATATATTTGCGTGACCAACTGTATACAGTATGTATCATTGTTCCCCATTAAAGGCTTACAATATAAGCCCTCAAAAAAACAAAAACTAACATGCATTTTAATGTTAAAAAATTACATTATCAATAGACGACACATAAAAATGTTTATTTATTGTATTAACAAATTCTTTTTTTGTGTGTGTGTGTAGACACTGTGTTTGAAGTTTTGTTCACAAACAGAGCATTATAAAAATAAATGCACATGTAACGTAGAGCGCCTGTAACATTGCTGTAGTAATTATGGTGTCATTTCTTTCATCTTCAGTAATCTGGAGTAATAGAGTATTGTTTTTACAAATACAGTATGTTAGAAAACAATTTTTGCTTTTGCTTATACTGTAGGTATTTAGAATTAATTTTGCCATTGCATGGGAAGCTAGTGCAATTAAATCAATATAGTTTATGTTACAATTAGGAAAAAAGAATAATCTGCAAAAATAACAAAAGAAACCCATGCTGGTGTTAGAATGTTTACACTATGAAATGAACACGTTGCTTGTATGATATTTTATAATTTAAAAGCTTTCTTTGCCCATGTCCCAGGCTGAAACCTCAATATTGTACATATGACCTTCAGCACATGTTGTCAATAATAAGCAAGGACACAAATGTATATGTTTTTGTTATTGTCAAGGTTATTTAAGGTCAAGGTTTAGGTTCTTTTTAGCAGGAGGAAAAGAAGGAAAGACAAGAACTGTAAAATCCCTCCATTCTTCTTGGCGTTGTATGAATTCATAACAGAAGCTGACAAAAAGAAACCAGTTGCTCGCTTGGGATCCATAACAACAATGAAAATGTCCCCCAAACTGTCCCTTGCGCTACTCCAGAATTGCTCTTAACCATTATTAGGCCCGTGTGATACTGTACACCCGCCTGCTAATTAGCTACACAGTTTGGTTGTCTCGTACTCCATTGAGTTGGGCTGTTTGGCACTGAACGTCTGAAGCGCTGCTTGGATCCTGACAACGTCCGTGGTGGACAGTTTGAGTCTGTGGCGCAGCAGGCAGGAAAAGAGGTCCAGGGTCTGGGGCCCGGGCGGGGACAGCCTGTTCACCCGATCCCTGATCTCCAGTAGCTGCAGCAGGGCAGAGTCCTGCGACCCCTGCGTGTACGGGTAGTCCAGCTGCAGGATCAGGTCTTGGATGGCCTCGGGGTCAAAGTGCATGCTGTAGCCATACACCTCGATGCTGTTGATCTTCATGTAGCCCAGGTTCCGTCCCGGCTCCAGGAAATCCAGGGGTTCGTAATAGACCGTCCCGTTCCCGGTGGCCGACGGCGCCTTGATCCGGCTCCGCAGGTAAAAGTGGACTGTCTCGAAAAAGGTCTTCCACTTGTTCCCCAGGGTTAACGTCCAGTTGTAGCAGTCCAGCGGAATGCCTAGTTTAGTCCTCTCCCAGTCGGGGTAGCTGTTCTGGTCGATGGGCATGATCCAGCTCTCCGAGTGGCTCCCCCCGAACGGGTTGATGTAGACCGACAGCATGGGGTCCAGGGTGCTGTTCTTGGTGAGGCAGATCTGCAGGGACATCCCGAGCAGCATGTGGACATGGTTGGACTTGTACTTGTTGCTCTTGAGCGTCAGCAGCATCCTCTTCCTCCACGAGGGGTCAAACCAGCTGTTGAGGCGCACGTCGTTGCTGACGAAGATGCCGTGGACGTTTATGCGGCTGTCGCGCCGCTGCAGCAGGTAGCGCAGCTCCAGGTCCCGGAGGTCCGTCTCGAAGCCGATGTAGTGGTCGGTGGAGTCAGGCACCTCGTGGCGGCACGCGCCCTGGCTCAGCATGTGGCCGTGGTTGCAGCTGGCACAGCGCGAGCGGTTCTCGTACGAGCAGGAGGCGCAGGATGAGCCCTCGCCAACCGCACACGGGATCACGCCCTGGCACGGCGGGTGCTCGTACGGGCAGGAGCAGCTCCTGGTCTCCTCCAGGTAGGTGCCGATGTGGCTGTTCTCACTGCAGTACATGATGGACAGGATGTAGTTCAGCCAGTAGCTGAAGGGTCTGAAACAACAAAGATGCACAGCAATCATGTACTGCAGTACATTAGAAGGTATACTGTAATATTTCGATATTAAATAATGTGGAGACTGACTAAATTCAATAATTAAAACAAACATGTACAGTAAATGTACCATGTCAAATAGTATTTGTTCCTAAAGATAATATTTGGCCACTTTTCTATTATTGTACTTGTCCTGATGTCCACATTAGCATGCAGGGTAATACACCAACAATGGAATCTTGCACATTTTGAGCTTTTCTTTGCTCTGTCTTTATTTTTTGTGTTTGTTTTGTTAAGAAACAGCTAGCTTTCCCCATCTCACTTTGAACCAAATTGCATCCTCATTTAATTTATTGTGGTGGTGTTAAATAAATTATACGGTAAACACGGGACATAAAACTGTAAAATTTATGGAGAAAGATGAAACACATATTTAAACGTGGCACATCTAGCTGGCTAAGCAGTAGTTGATTAATGGTACTGACACAGAAGACAATGGAAATTTCACTTGCATGAAGTGAAAATAAAATAAAATATAACAATACAAAACAAACAAACATTTGAAAAAGATTAGCTAAAATAATATATGATGCCTGTAGCCATGAAGCATATTTTCACAGAATACTTTTCTGGACATTCTATTTAATACAAACAACAGAATGTGCCTTTCCCAACAAACATACTGTAACACAAAACACAATCAATGATAAATACTCTACTGCGTATGTGAATGTAGACAATGTTGCACACGCAGAATGTGGAGAATTGATGATGGCATGCAAAAGTGGGTGCATATACAGCACTGTATATTAAAAAAAGACCTGTCTAAAATAAGCCTGATAGAAAAATGCACTATAGTCTGCCATGAGCCATGTAGTCACATAAAACTGCTGGCTTATTGCATTCTTTACTCTCGTCTGCACGTGCACAAAAAAGAGAGAGGTATCTTTGGCAGGTGTTTGTTAGGAGCATGGGCAGCTGTGTCTCCAGTCTCCTCAGTGGAAGCTGTGCACAGCGAGAGGCAGGAACCCGTCCCGTCATCATACCATATGCTGTGACAGTGGCACATGTAAACTGACATAGATATGCACACACCGATAGCATACACACACACACTAATATCATACGTGAACACCCCGCTAGGAGACACACGCACACACGCACACACACACACACTAATATCATACGTGAACACCCCGCTAGGAGACACACGCACACACGCACACACACACACACACTAATATCATACGTGAACACCCCGCTAGGAGACACACGCACACACAGCATACGTGAACACACCAATAGGAGATACACACACACACACACACACACACCAATAGGAGATATACACACACACACCTCTATAGAAGATATACACACACACACCAATAGGAGATATACACACACACCTCTATAGAAGATACACACACACACCAATAGGATATATATATACACACACACACCTATAGGAGATACTGTCCACACACACACACCAATAGGATCATACTGTGAGATAGTGGGTGCTCATCTTCACACAAATCAGGCTTCCTCTGGTATCACATATCACACTTTCATGTCATTACAATTGCCACAAACAGTATTATCTGTAAGAATAAGAGCCTTTTATTATAGAGTGCTGTGCATTATTGGGCAGAGAGCTATGAAAAAGTGGGACCCTGATACCCCACACACAAGCATGCGCTTGTGTAATAGTCCAACACAGTGCAGTGATAGTCCAAACACGCATCACATTAGGACATAGTAAAGCATGACATTTTACATGAGTGGTTTAATGGCAGCTGAAGCTAAAATGCTAATGTTCTGAGGAATTACGCATCATACATATGGAAAACCCTGCTAAAAACAACAGGTTTCAAATCTAATCTTATAATATACCACAAACATTTACTTATGTTAAATTAACTTTTCTTTTGCCTAACAAAGCCACCACCCACTGTAACCATCACACTTGCATTATTAATTTACTGATGTATAATGGCTGATGAAATGTATGCATATTCTCTTTTTTTTTTTTAAAGGCAAAACATAGTCACAATGAACTAGGTCATTACACAGAACACGATATGGAAAATGCTATGGAATAGAGGGAATTTTTTCTTTTTTTTTTAAACAGTTTTCCTAAGATGAGGTGCGTTTCGACAAAGAGCTCTGAGCTGCATTTGTCATGTCAAAACTATCTAAACTACAATCTATGTCAAAACTATCTAAACTGCAATCTACAAACAAAGGATTTGATTTCTAAAGCGTTAGCAAATGGGAGTCATGAATTTGGTTCCGCCAGATAAGATAGTGTGATTGGTTGGCTCTTAAATACATTTAAGTAAAGCTCAGAGCAGTACTTGCTAAATAGAATTACCACAAAACATTTATATTACTGCATTTGGTCTCAATACCCAATCCAAAGATGTGGTCATACAATAATTGCAATTCAAATGCCCAACCAATGCTCAGGCCAGCTTTTCATATAAGGATTAAGGGGTGTTCTTCAGCTATATCAATGTCTAATGGAAAGTTACTCATGAATCAAAAAGTGAAATAAAACTCAAGTGTAGCACACTTCAGAATATTACTGCAAAGGACACGCAGGAGAATACCTCAGGAGCCCCGGACGCTAAATAAATAAATAAATAAATAAATATAATGAAAGCTATCCTGGGATTCCAGCCAAGTCATCAACAGTGACAGCCTAATAGAGTCCTCAGTAGCAATACGGAGTGCTGATGGACTGCATTTATCGTTAGCATAACGCCTGGTTCAAAGGATAATGAAGAATTATGTAGTACAAAAGTGTGGTGAATTAAATCCTTCACACCAGCGTTTAAACTACTTGTAATTGGGCTGGAGACATCGGTATTTTTAGTTGCACGTTCACACGTGCGCTCACACACTCAGCGACACACACACAAGGAAACACGACTTCCAGCTAAAAAGTGTACACTCTCACACACACACACAGACAGACACAGACACCAACACCAACACATCCACAGCTGTTATATCAAAAAGGTCAGCAGTAGCTAGCAGCTTCTCACCTCTCTCTCAGCGTAATAACGCTGGGCCGCGTTAGGCATCGCTTGCTGAGTGCAAATAGCTTCCTGACGATCCGTTGAGCTTTGCTCACCAGCTGCTGGGTGCCCAGCTCCAGCTGCCTGTAGCGCTGGTGCACGGCCGGCTCCATCTTCCAGAAGTACTGGACGGCGGAGGTGTTCAGGGCGTAGAAGTTGGGGAGCCGCCGGACGAAGTTCTGGAACTCCTCTGAAACACAGGCGACAAGCGCGCTCTGAGGTGAGCGTCCACGCCCTCTCCCTCCCCTGCCCCCCCGTCCACCATCACACCATCACAAACCAAGGTGTGTTTGTGTTACCTTCATAATTTCTGCAGCGCTAATTTTGGCTGATGTGGCACGGGCCAATCCCAGTGAAAGAACCTCTGTGGCGGAGACCACATGGGTCCCTGAGCCGCAGGGCAAACTGGAAATGACACGTATGCTAATAGCAAGAGGCAGGAGGCAGAACTAAATTTGGAGGCGCTTATTTTATAATTTTTTTTTGTATTATTTTATTAACTGCCAACATGCTATCCCGGAGGTGAGCTACTGAAGCAGATCTTGCAGGTCTCTGCGTGCTGTGGGCCCGTCCTGATAGCATCTCAGTAAACTACGCCCGTCTGTAGAGCACACACCCTACACACAGCAAATGGATTTTCCAATGCACTCAATAACAACGCCATCGTCGGCTGATTTGTTATCTGGAAAATCAATACAAATATGCTGTTAATGAGCGAACGACCGTGCTGTTTTCTATCAGTGGAAGATATGCTGATAATGTGACATATAATTAAAAAACGTATTTAGTCATTGGCTTCACTGGCGACCACTCAAGGCACATTACATGCTAGTATGAAATTAATAATTTGATTAAGCAGCATGTAATTACACACACATACATATATATATATAAATCACAGTCCTTTGCATGACTTGCAAGATTTTTCTTGAACTAAAAACATAATTTGGAAGTGGAGGTAGTTTGATTTCTGCCTCTGAAATCCATTAGATTTCCTTATTTGTTCAGTTAAAAGACAGTGTGCCTATTTACTGTATTTATTATCAGTCTGCCGTTGTCAGTGGGAATTAGGTCTTCCCTTGCACATTGCAGGAAATGGGGGGAAACTATCTCTACTGCTAAAGTAGCCCAAATCCTATTTTACCACCTACACAATGACACCTCATCCCTGTAAGTCCAGTCTCGTCGTATCATTGTTATCTTGTCAGTCATCGAAAATAACCAGGCAGCAGCAACAATGCTTCCCTCTCATATGGCTCAAAAATACATAACGCTGTCACATTTGGAGGTGCACATCATGAGGAAATACAAGGACTGTGAGCACGATTGGAGAAAATCTCATAGAACGGAAATGTCAGAAGGGACACATTTATTTGTAAGAAGGGTCTCGGCTGAATGGCCTAAAATCAGCCGATAATGCTTAAAATACTGTGTATTTTCTATGGAGTCATACAGCATATAACAGAAATAGCCAATGTATGACAACCTCATCTGAAACCCAATTAATTAATTGTCATTAAAACACAACAACACAACACATTTTTTGTGCAGTTATGATTTGAAATATTAGCACTCTTATTTTAAACTGACAAGCTACTGTATTAATTATTGAACGGATGTTTTTTTGAGACTGGAACTAAATTAGAAAAGTAAATCACCCAAAGCCTACTTTCCATTACTAATGCAAGAAACCTACCAATGTCTTTATCTTTTATTGGCTGCCCTTTATTGGCTGGCTGTTTGACAGCCATTTCCAAATGTGCGAGACAATTTCACAATTAGAGCTAATATGTAATTACCACTGGCAGGGTACTTTTTATGTTATGAATTGAGTTTTCCTCCCTCAACTTTGAAGCTAAAATTAATACTAAATGGGCATTGGTCCCATGCAATGAATAAGAACACATGGGTAAATAACATGGGTTCATGAGTGGATTTTTTTTTTTTTAAATATGTTTTACCCTTTTAATAAGCACACTGCGTGATGGTGTTAGACCTTTCTGCTCCAGCTCTCACATTTGACAACGCACATGACCGTCGGGGGGGATGGGTATCAGCAGAGACGAGTCCAAGCAGCATGCATCGTCAGAGCTTCAAACAACGAGGACGGTGGCGGTGAAATATGTGCAACGCGCACGGACCCGCACATCGACGAGTGTGTCCCACTTATCTGCGAGTATACCTTTTACCACGTGCCCACATGTTCCAGGGTCCGTGAGCGAGCGACGGGTGGGGGAAAACACTGACCTGACTCCTGGAAGTCCTGGTTGGACGTGCTCCAGGAGTCTCGGATGTGCAGCAGGCTGGCCTCCATGGCCCTCAGGTCCACCTCGGGGCAGTTACACTGGGGGTGGTCCCCGCTGCACTGGCACCAGCAGTCTCTCCCCCGGCACACAAACTGGCCCTCCTCGTTACAGCCGATGTAGCTGAGGGCCGCCTGCACGAACCTGGCCCGCAGGTACTCTGGCAGTATGGCCTGAAGGCCTGTGTCAAGGACGCATAGAGGACAAATAAGGCATGCACAATGTTTGGCTTTTATAATATAGACCATCAAAATATGTCAACAATTCTACCTGTCTGTCTGTCAAATTATATTGATGATGATTTAAAAACTTTTATATTCTTTAATAAAATAAAAGATTCTCAACGTTTTTTAAATCATCCCACAACTACGAAAGCACAAGTGATCCACTGCTTTAAAACCACTACTTTGGATCCACTGCTGTAGATGTTGCGTACAAAAAGCATTTTACAAAAGCATTTTACAGTAGTAAATCATTGACGGATGGGACACACTTATTTTCCTCCTCCTCTCTCGGACGTGCATGCCATATGTTTCACTTCACTTACAATATGCTACCGTACACTTCCCCCGCTTTTCCCTTTTACTAATGTTCTGAATCATAACGGTGTGGGATCCACCACAGAAATGTGCAGTACCAAAAGAGAAAAGGAGAGACTGATTGAAGCTAAATTCATTCTGACACTCCAGCACTGAACGTGCAGGAGAACAGACACGGTGACAATTCCATCAGACATTTTGCGGGTTCAATTATAGATGGCCGACCTTGCAAATGAATCTTGTTTTCGGGGCTTTGGACCAGAACTGAACTGACGGAGTCGAGGTTGTCATAGTTACTGCAGCCGAGAGGGCCCGTCCTTGTTTCTGTGACCTGAGAGGCAATAAAGAACAGGCGAATGACAATAATCCATATGTGTATTATCATTTAAAGAAGAGCACCAAACAAATGGAACTGAAGCAGAAGCAAGCAACCTGACAACAGTGTAGCTGAAGATGAACAAAACACCCCGGTTATTTGCTCCTCTGAGGAGCACAATGTATTTTACACTTTATTTTGGCATCTCCACTCTGCAAATCACATTTAGCATAATGGCTCCGTGAACTAGTGGGCTGGAAATTGAGTTGTGATAAAGAGCCCCAGGCCAAAAGCTTAATGTCTATGTTGTGGTGTTATCTGTCAAGAGAGGGAGCTAATTCATCCCTAAATCTGTTTATCCATTACAACATCTATTGATACATATAATGTGCTGAAATTCATTGCAAGTATTTATGGACATTATACTGTATACACTCTTGAGTATGCATTCCACTATAGCAAGTGGATGTCAAGTGTAAAGAGACATAGGTTTTATTGTAGAAACATGGCCATATACAGTCACGTTTGATGTAGAAGACAAAAAGAGAGATAAGTACATTTTTGTGTTTCATACAGCCAAAGTCACACCACCATTGTGTTTGAATGCATTGTGTTTCACATACATGTTAGTACAGATGTACACACACCCACATGCACTCGACCATTGCAGCACCTATGAAGACCTATAAGTTCAACCGTTGTGGTTTTGTGACCAACATTAGGCGCGATTTTAAGTTATCACTTTAATACACAATGTTATCTACTGTAACCTTTTCAAATTATGCGGTTAAAAATTGATTAAGTTGGCTCAGAGAACAGGCTGAGGTAAGACAATTGGGGGTAAAACAGACTTTGAAATTCACATATTCTGACAAGCAATGGCAAAGAAAATGAAAACAGAACCTTCCAGATGGTTGGCGGATGAGAACAGTGTTGACTCGACAAAAGAAGTCAATTAAAAGGAAAAACGAAAGACAGACGAGTTCAGGAAGAAGCACAATACCTTTGGACATATGCATAAAAGAAATGCAGCACCTTGACAGTAAGTGTTGAAAGATACAGCTATCTGAGCATCAAAGATGCTACACAGGATTTGTGCTGACAGAACAGAAAGAAACAAGCCCGGCATATAAACCTTGCCTCTCTGTTGAGCTCATGGTTAGGCGGCGCACAATCGCAGCTCAATCATTCCCGACAAAATTCTGGTTCAGAGAACATGTATATCTCGCCTCCTCAGCCAGCACAGACAAACTGCCAAGTCTGTAGGGAAATCCATCTCCTTTGCTGTCACTAGCGAATTATTGCGACATACCAATGACGGCTTCTTTTAATATTTTCTCAAAGGCCTAATAAAAAGTAACCACATCGTCCCACTAGATTGATGGTTCCAGCGAGCAGAGAGAGAGGACACGTTTGCTCTGTGTGCAGAAAAGTTGCCTTTCTTGTCATACAATTTAAGGTCAGCGAGACTAAGTACTAAGCAGAACAGTTTATGAAAAATACCTGACAATAGAGAACAGCATTAAAGGGTAATTGTGAAACATACAAATAATTATTAGAATTATAATAATTATAATAATTTTGGTATATGTGAATAATGAGTTATGTCATTAAAGTGAGAAAGGACTAGTTGAAGACAACACTAGTATTTCTATTTCAGTTTTTTTTTACAGATGTGTTAACGCTGTTAATTTAATTCTGAGCAGCCTCCACAGGGAGCCTTGTATTAATTTCGAACACAGACAGATGTCCAACTTAAAGGGGAGATTGACCCAATGCAAATATAAAAATGACTTTTCTATGCATAGTAATGAGACCATCTGCAATGGAAATTCAGTGGAGAAAAGAAGAATACGGTTATTACGCACACACACACATGCACATATATACTGTACATACATACACACATATATATATATATATATATATATACACACACACACACACACACACAAACATACATATATACATACGCACACACACACACATATATATTTTTTTTAAACTGATGAAGATTCAATATTTAATACCTCCCTCAAAGCTTTCTATAGATCATTATATGAAATCTGAATATTGTTATTTATTGACCATATGTGTTGTTCGATAATTAAAATTCCATTAAAATTCCCACCATTGTTGCTAAGTAGAGGTTAAAGAACACCTTAAAGTTGCATGAATATTGTTCATGGTGAAGTTGCCTCTTTCACTACACATTCTATTTTATTCTACAGTTAAAGCAAAGTAGATGTGTAAATCCTCATTTGCAAGCAAGATATATAACTGCTTGTTTATTTTTTTTAAGATTCCATTGCATGTTTTAAAACCACTTTGTTGCCCTGGCTTACTCTCTGATGGGAAACAGATAAAAATAAGATAATCAATTGAGGAATAAATCGAAAGAAAATAACATCAGAATTAGATTACCCCCCCCCCCTCCCTCAACAGAAAACAGGAAACCCACTGCAAACCACAGGGGAACAGTGGGGGAACCATTGGTAGAATAAAGTAGGGTTTAATAGTATACGACTGGGCATGGTTCACTGACTCTTCTTAAATGAAACTAAGCTATGCCGTTTAAAAAGGCGCAGGCACAAATTTGTTTTCTGTCATATAGCTCATCCTCCCAAGGCTTAATTTTCAACCAGCTTCAGATTAAAGTAGGGGTACGTCAACGTCTTATTCTTAGAAAAGAAGGCTTCACTTCAGAGACACAGCCCTGTAGCTAAAGCTTTCCCATGCTAGCTATGGGTTAACACAAATATTAACTTTCAGTGAATATACCATCAAGCTCATGAGGAGGGCTGCATCAATGTTTGGTGGCCACAAACATGTTAATACTCCCCGCTCCAAAGAATTATTAATTTGTCCTGCCTCTTGGTAACAAGTCTGACGGAAAACCAAATCTAGATTTTCTGTAGGGTTGAACAAATGCCAAAATGAGAGAGAAGAAAAGGCAGTGATGGATATTTATTTTAGGGAGGGAAAAAATCTTATCCAGAATGAATTATGAATGAACACATGAATGGAGTAGGTCAATTGTTTTATTATTTTTTTTATTGTGCCATAAAAAATGTTACAACCATGCAGAACTTCCTTGATTGCCACCATTCCTCACCCGCCATTATCTGATTTTGGAAGCTTAGTCTTGCACATATATCTTGATAACTCAAGCGTGACGTGCTATGATTGGTTGAACACTCAGGCGACAAATTGGGTCAAACGATCTTTATCACTTCCCCTCCCCATCAACGTCATTCTCCTCCTAACATGCTTAATGAAGCTTCAGTGCAGGTGAAGCTCCCCTGTGATTTAAGTGTACTAAGAACGTTGATAGATGCGGCCTCTGCTGTCTGTCGCCTGAACCACTTCTTCTGGTTAAAGTTGTTCAATACCTGCAGCAAAGGCTGTCCTTTTACACGTCTGCTATTCATTAACACATGACACCTTAACTCATACTACAAAATGGCTGACTAATGGAGCAGGCTCTCGTAGAAAATTATTGAAATGGAAGGGCTAATTCATCAGTCTGATGTGTAACTGCAGAGGTGCACTTTCGCTTTCAGTCTTCCCCCCCTACTCCTATCTCATTTCTCCCTTCTGATATTTTTCCTTGGCTGCAACACTTTGTTATACAAACAGCCAAGCCAGACATTTCACCCATTTAAAATATGCTATCTCTTAAATCCAGAGGACTAGCGGCCCTTTAAAAGGTACCTTTGTTTGGCCATCCATTTCCATCAGGGTGAGGTTAAAATCTATGTTGTGAATTAAAGTCTGCTGATGCTTTGAATATTTTCCATCAGTCAACTCAAGCTGTGTCACCAACAACTACCTAAGAAGAGCTTCTCTATTCATCTCAATCACAGGGGTTATTTGTAGCACTTTGCTCCAATGAAGGCTGCCAAAGCACCCCACTCCCCACCGCTCTGCCACTTCACTTTAAAGAAAATGCAGTTTCATATAGGATGCGCTCTGTAGTTGAGCACCACTTCGGGAAAGATCATCCATGGATGAGTAAATGTAAGCACGTGTTTAGCTCAAAATGCACCCTACTGTAAGAAGGATATGATTTTCTTAATTAATGGTATAGGTTGTAGTTTTTGATGTTACACACATCCCTAGGCCTTTTACCATTCATGTTTTATGTTCAAGTCAAGTTTATTTATGGAGCCTTAATCAAGGGGCTATATAAATAATGGCTATGTTGTTTTCAGAATATAACCTTCTCAGAAGGTTATATTCTGAAAATTATAGCAGATAGCTCCCGTCCTCTCTTAAACCAGAGTCTTTGAGTTCCGGAAGGCGCTATGAGTCCCTCTGGCCACTAATACTGTATTTACCTTAAGAAGTCTTTCTGGACTTTTTTATTTTTAACCTGACCTTGTCCATGTCTTTGTTTTAATAAGCACTTGTATCCTTTTTATTATGTTGTTTCTTGCATTGTGTCAGAAATTCCTGGAGGATAACAAAGACATGCCATTGTATTCTATTCTATGTATTTTATCCTATAATATATACAGTATCCTCTAGGGATGTGGATTTTAGAAATGTTGACTGCTCGAGTACCTGACAGAGAAAACGACCGAGCACTCAATTGCCTGTATATGGGAGCGGGCAATTTTAATCTCCCATCGTGAATCATCAGTGTTTCACCAAATAACTATTAGTTACAATCTCGCAATGTGTGTTTAGTGTCTGTGTTCGCCAGTTCCACGTCCACCGATTTCGAAAGCTATTGATGTCCATGCAAATTTTTTATTAAATTATTACATTACAAAAGAAACTTGTGCATATTTATCACTGGGTCATAACATCCACAGCATCTACAAAAATATAGGATATGGTTACAGTGCAGTATAAATGTGCCGTCATTTTCGTTTTAGATTGTTTAATTTCTAAACTGACCCAACATAACCAGCTGGCCAATACAGAAGCAGAATGCATAGCAGGTGTCGGCAGAACACCAAGTGAGAAAGAGAGAGAGAGAGAGAGAGAGAGAGCGTTTATGTGTATTACCCATAGAACTATGGTATTACCTTAAACACACATATACTGTGTTTGAATATCCCGTGATGTTTCAGTTTATCCAAATCATCTATAGTATAGGAAACACTTTCCAAAGTTTCATAAGGTAAAAGGGTTGCACGGTATTGACCAAATGTGATATTGCTATATTGATCATGAAAACGGCAATATCGATACTAATTTCAATATTTTTAATTAAACATAAGTAAAAACACAAACGTTATTGTAAAGCGCATCATAATAAATTAATAATATCAAAACAAGTTCTCTTAAAAATTACAACATATGGGTTTATTTAAATAATATAATTACATTTTAACCAATCGTAATTAGTGCTACAAGAGTAATTCCAAGATACCGAGGAGGCACTCTTTTTGGCCACTAATGTTTCCTATTTGATCTCCATTGAGTTGTTGTCTTCCTAAGCCACACATCTTACTTTTCTGTCTAAATCAAACAGAACTAAGCCACACAGCCAATGGACGTATCTCTCCACAAAACAAAGAAAAATGCACACCTGCAATATTTTCAATATGATATTGCGATCACGGAGGAGTAGCTTTAAAAATCAGTATGGGTTTAACCAGGCTACACATTTAAGCAGCTGGTTAGGTTTGAAACACAACTGCATGGAAAACCACATTATACTAAGGGAAGGGATTGAGTGATGTGATTCAGATGTGGGAGGGGAACGCATGTCGTCTGTGATTTTTACAATTTTATTCAAGACAGGGTCAGTTATATATAATATATCCAACCTCAAAACAATAAACCTCCACAGTGCCGCCCCACATAATGAAACACATTGTGAAGCAAATGTTGATGTGAGCGGTGTTCGCCACTTTATGTTCCTATTTAGGGAGCCAGGGCTGTGTAGGTTATTTTAGTTAAAGGTAAAGTCAGCTATTAGTGCAAGCTATTGTAAGTTTAGATTTTGTAAAATTCAACAAATATCTTCTCACATTTCGCTAGCTATTGTTCTCCGTGCATGTTGAAAAAATAATCCGATACTTCTACCCAGCCCTGACTCCGTAAATAGGAACATAAATAAGGGACACACATACAAGGGATTCAGCCACAACAGCAATTCTGGAGACAAACCAAAGCTTGTACCTTTTAATGAGTTATCAAAACCTTCACTACAAAAAGGCTCCATTTGCCATTCTATTACCTAATTCTTCTAGTTTCTCAATAATAATATTTAAGATAACTCTAAAGAACATTTGACTGTTATACTATACTTTATACTGCATAGGCTACATAAAAAAAATACAATGATTAATCCAGGTGATATGTAATTTATTGTCTGCTCACCATTTCTATATATTAAAGTTCTGCATGGACATCAGAAATTGTTTGCTCCCCTTTTTATCCCATTTTCCTTTCCAACATCAGTACATTATGCACTGGTTATCCTAATTAAACACAGCTGTGTGCATAAAAACAGTTTTAACACTTTTAAAGGTTAAGTCAGCTATTGCAAGCTAAATGTAAGATAATACAATTTTTTAAAATTCACCAAATATCTCCTTGCATTTCGCTAGCTTACCATTGTCTGTGCGTGTTGAAAAAATGATCTGATACTTCTGCACAGCCCTGATTTCGTAAATAGGAACATAAACAAAGCCGTAGCACTACGTTTTGCTTCACAATGCATTTTGACGAGTGAGACCCCGCTGTTTTAATTTGAGCTCGAAGTTAGCAAGAATGACTAAATACATTTGACAAGGTAAGAACTGTGCTGTATTTACTGTAACATAACATGAGTGTATTAAATGGCAAAGTAATGCAACGGACAACCTGACTATAATGCATTGCCTACATTTTAGAGTTCACTGTAAATGTATAAACGAGTTACATCCACACAACAAAACAAGTTCCTTCTCCGTAAACACCATCTCTGGTGCGAAGGGCAAACCCATCCAATTCAATTCATTCTTCTCGATAACTACTGACAGAGTGATGAATGAATGCACCCCGAGGGTATTGAGAAGTAAAAGATGCAGGGTGATATTTACATCATGAGCATATCTTGATATGCATGGAATACTAAGCCACCTCCAGGCAAAAGGAAACGCTACCAATGAAAGAGTAGGTGGGACGAATAAACAATGACATTTTCATACTCTCTCTTTCTCATGCAGTGTGAAAGTGTGTGTGTGTGTTTTGCACTTCACAATCAAGATAAACAAGACACAGAAGAAAGGTCACATATATACACATACGCAGTATAACCAAGATGTACAGGAGCAGCCAGGGCAGGTTTAGGTTGACCTTGATAAGAGGAAAGGCTAATAGGGTAACCGTGGGTTATGAACTCTGGTAGGGAATAAAATAACACCTCAAAAGATAAAATACATAAAAAACTGTACATTAGATATAGGCTGGTGACGTGGGTCTAAAGGAAAATATAGGCTTTTGAAACATTTAACCTTATGATTTCACTTTTAACATATGGTGAATGGGTCTAAATATTTGGTATAGGATTCACAATAATAAAAATAATAAAAAAACATTTTGAATAAACAATAATTCTACAAGTGGACCTGATACAGTATTTTGTATTATACACTAAGAGCCTCATGTCATTTATTGTTGTTAAAATACATTTTTATTCCACTTTTTTCATTTAAATTGTATTTTCACCAAAAAGTAATTATATATATAAAACGAGTTCCGTCATGTTTTCAGAATGTTGGCATCGACTAGGTATCGGTTCTCGTGACATCCATACTGCTGCCTCGCAACATCAAGGAAGGTTTTGTATATCCACATGTTGTTGAAGGGTGTGCGCGAAGCCAAATCGGCTGCTGTTTGTCAGGTGACAAAGAAACGCTTTATTTGATACATAGCAGAGTTTTCTTTGAGCAGAGCACGTATTTTAAACATCAATATCGCAGATCATGGTAATTTAATTGTTGAAGCCAAAATCGTAATCGAGATCGATATTCAATTAATTGTGCAGCCCTAATATATATATATATATATATAATGCCAAGTGTAGAGGGCGTTGCCAAGCGCAGATTACATGATCAGTAGCAAGTATTGTACATCCACAGCATGCTCTATCTGCGGTCTGGCTGCGCTCACGTTTACTTTGCACTTGCTAACGTACGTACAATACGAACTACAATAATATTATATATATATATATATATATAATATAATAATATAATATAATATTATTATAATGATATTATGAAGCAACATAAACTCCAGAATAATTTTATTGAGTGTACGTTAATAGGTGGATTGCAATACACTGGTTAAAAATAATTATTTTATCATTAATTTGCTGTGTTATTCCAAATAAAATATCAGCCGGAATCAGTTCTGCATTTAAGACGGAGGAGAAGCTGCTAGGCATTACCTTGATGGCAGTGGAGGCTATCTGGATGTGGTGTAGCTTGCGCAGGGTGCTCTCTCTGTCAATGAAGTAGGAG
>JAODUH010000019.1:2968157-2987092 GCA_027564835.1 Typhlichthys subterraneus | reverse complement strand
AAATCTAATATATCTACTCGCTTTTTTAACCCACAATGACCGAAGAAGGGCAAAACGTTGATTTGCAACCAAATCAAATATTTTCCCTCTTTCGGTCATTGTTGGTGTCTTTCAACGTTGTCTTTCAACGTTTGCACTCCTTCGGTCATCTTGATGGTGTATCTGATATTAAACTGCGATTTTGCAATTTAGTTATCTTGTTAAAGCCTGCCTGTATTCTATGTGGACTTATTAAAACTTTTTGGAGAGTTAATTTTAAATACCCTTTTATTTTTTTGTTTTGACAGTACCACGTAAATATGTTTTAATTGCTGGTGCGGGTTTATTGATTTATAAATGCGCTGGAAAATAGCCCGTTTTGTACACAATTTAGGTGATGCAAAATAGTGCGGAAGTGTGTTTCTGTATACTATTTCTCCAGCAGTGGTCACATGGTGTCATAAATGAATGTATTATGAGAGGTATTTATTGAAGTCGGACTAAGTAGGACATCACTGAAGGCCTAGGTGTTTAATGCACGGCCCGCCACTGCGTTAATCTGAAAATGAATTGGGGGGAGGGGGGATGAAAATGGAAGGGTGAGGGAGGTGAATGGTGGGAGAGAGAGAGGGACAAAAAGGTGACAAAATGTTTCTCACCATCAGTCCAGCAGAGGTCCCTATAACATTACTTAAACAGGGTTTGTTGGTATACATACTGCCACAAGAGGCTGCTGGTGTCCAACTAATAATGCAAAACAAATGCCACCTTGATTAAACAAAAATAATAAAACAATTATTTAGCAGATACAATTTATATAGTGTGGTTTTGGTCTTTTTATTTGAAATGGGACAGCTATAGTGTGGCAGTACAAATGTAATACACAACTTCTGCTAAACCTTTGCATAAGGTGTTTTTTTTTACCTGCTTATCCATTAGGATCCAGTACTTGTGCAAGATGCCTGATTAATTCCAGGTCTGTGTGATCTGTCTGACAAAGTGATGATGAGAAAGTTGAACTGACAGCAGCATTGAGAGCTAAGCATACTGTACTGTAGAAAAGAGGCTTGTTGATTCATTGGGAGGAACAGGTTTTTAGTCATTAAACCAAAGCATTGGCCTCCAAACTAATGACTATATCTAACAACTGGAATTGATACATTGATACATTGCAGAAGTGGGTAGGGACATTTCATGTTGTGATGTAGTTAGTTGGAAAGGAACGTATTGTGCTGCCTATAATGGATTAATTGGCATGGTGAAAAGCTGAAACCTGCCATGCTCTGGAACCAAACATTCGCTGCACTGGGGGGTGGAATAAGATTGTACTTAACTCTTTCAATTGAGGGATTTTATACATCCTGGCAAAGATCTTCACGTTCAGAGCTTTGGAAAACATTTCTTTGACTGCGGTTATAACATTTACAATCCCCGGCAGCTAACACGTGCATGGCCTTTTGCTGAATGTGGCTGTAGGACGTCGTGAGATTTCAGTTTCAGGAAAATATGAACTGGTCTATTCAATGCTTGTGTTATTTTGCTAAATAGTAATTTTGACTTTAAGCAGTTTTTACCGTCTCTCATTGCATTAAATGAAAAACTGTTGAAATGCAATGCAATGCCCTTCTTTATGAAGCTGTCTTTTTGAAGATTGTCATTTCCCTTTTAAATGTGCAGAGGAATATATATACCTGTATGAGTAACACAATAGAAAGGGCCTAGAGTGAGAATTGTTCTAGTACAGTATATAAGTAACAACTAGTCTTTGAGACGATCATTCTCATGAAAAGATGGTTTGAAAGTCACATCCTACAATTGCCCAGCATACAAAGGAGAGAGACAGATCCAGTGTCAGGCAGGCCTTGAGCCAATTCTGAATGTTCAAAGTGAAGACTGTGTCTCAGCACTGTGTAAGCCACACAAACCTATTGCACTTAGCTGGCAAAGGAAAGGTTTTCTCTAAACTATGCGCAAAAAGTAAGGGCAATTGTGAACACTTGTGGGATCAGCTTAGGCGTGCTGTTCGTGCCAGAGTGACCAACACAACCACGTTGTCTGACTTGCAACAAATGCTGTTGAAGAATGGGATGCCATCCCACAGCAGAGTGTGATTAGGATGGTGACCAGCATGGAGGACGAGGTGCCAGGCTGTTGTGGCTGTGTGCTTCTTCCAATACACCACTGACGTTCCTGTTAGTTATTTAATACATGGTTATATTGCCAAAATGTCTTGTTTATTCAGACTTCTATCATCCAGTCCGCCAAACAACACCAAACAGCAAAGAGAAGCTGTTTGGCATTGCCGGAGAAAATGTGGCACATTTTTCATGGGTGCAACCCACATACTCCCACAAATGCATGCACCTTACAAATGTGGCACTATTTTAAAGGAACTAATCAGGCTTTACAATGGTATAAGATGTATTGCCGAGACGCATTGGTACAACAAAAAATTATCTTCCAATCACACATTTCCTTGCATTTTGTGTAATGTTTAGATTGGTTAGAATATGAAACGGATGTTCCTATTCTAGAAATTCTATTACATTTCTCATCATATAGCAGGTTTAATTTAAATTTAGAGGCCTTTTCCATGAAATTATATGCAACATGCAGGTTAACGTTGGGTCATGATCTGGTTTTAGCTCACAAAATATACAGTAGTTACGGGTTCGGTGGCAATTTAGAAAATGACCCCCAACATATAAGTTCTGAGGCTCTTTGAGGTTTGAAGCCTTCTTTGCTACTGTAACATGCAAGTAAAGAGCAGGCATGATATTGTCCCTAATGTTTTGCTTTGCTATAGGGAGACAAATGTAAAATAAAAGTAATTGTCTCCCTCTTTGGTTTTAAAATACATTCCTGAGTTGTTGATGGGGTATGGGACCGCAAAATGGCAACCCAACAGACACATTGTGAAACCCAAGTCAGAGAAGTGGCCTTCAATTAGACGTAGCATTTTCATCATGAAACATTCCCCAAAACCAGACCCACTCACTTCACTGGCTCCACGTCAAGTAATGGCACCTTGACGAGCAGAACGCGGGTGGCAGCGAACCACAGCCGGCTCAGAATAGCTCCGTAATCCTGGATCAATGGAGACATCATTAGAGAGATGCTACCATTAGCCGCTGCAAGGCCTGCTATTACTGGGAGCTAGCATGAAGAGAGAAGCTATTATGTGGCCTGAGGCAAACCCCCTCAAGGACCCTGCTCGCTCTGCCTCTGTCACACGCACACACGCACACACACACACACATGCACTTTGCTGGTGGTGTGCCTCGGAACACTTGAACTACGCATGGACCCCCGCGGTTGAACCAGTGGAGGCAGACCACTGTGTAACACTATTCACACACGTGTGTACACACACACACACGTGCGCACACACACACGCACGCAGACCACGAACACATGCTGCAGCACACATGACACAGATCTGGTAGCTACTCTGTTGTGATGGGAGCATTTAGACAGGCTGCATTTATTAAAGGGAGCACAACATGTAACTTTTTTTTTTTTTTTTTTTCGTGGGGGAGGTGAAAGTATGTGTGTGCGGTATCTCCTTTACCCCCAGAAAAGGGAAGTTTTTGACACTGGTGGTTTTTAAGGCACGTGTGTGTGTGCATGTGTCAAAGTGACTTTTTTTATTTTTTTAAAGTGTGTGTGTGTGATTATGTGCAGGTTTTATTGGCTCTTGGTTAATTCCAAGCCACATCA
The DNA here is from genome assembly GCA_027564835.1 of Typhlichthys subterraneus. Classification (NCBI taxonomy): domain Eukaryota; kingdom Metazoa; phylum Chordata; class Actinopteri; order Percopsiformes; family Amblyopsidae; genus Typhlichthys; species Typhlichthys subterraneus. The sequence continues at coordinate 2,983,393 of JAODUH010000019.1, read as the reverse complement.
GGACATACTCATCTATTCATTCAGGCAGCAATCCATTTAACCAGACGTGCTCCCCCAGGGGGTAATTGTTCCCATTTCTCTGCCAGCTCCTCTGGTTATTGCACCATCACAGCTGGTAGGTTTGCAAGTCATTGCTCATATTTCCAACCAGTGGTTGTCTTTATCAAAAATATGTACGTCAGAGCTTGTTAATGTGAATATGTGATCAGGAATAGGCTCTTATTGGCGTAAACAAACTTGATAACAAGCACCATGGCCTTTTAACCCCATATTTAGTTTATTATTATTATTATTTTTTAAACACTTCCCTGTGTTGCATGGGTATCCACGCAATACTGACAAACATTCCCTTATTGTTCCGTAGGTGCATAAAATGTCTTCAGAAAAAGCTGCTGCCTTTGTATTTGTTTTACCATTGCATTAACTTTGTGAGAGGTTGCGTTGTAAACAATGTATTTAATAAATATACATGTTTTCATGTGTAATGTATTCATTAGGGGAGCAGCATTTTAGTCATCAAGCCAAAGCAGTTGATCTGACAAAAATTAATAACATTACAGAAGGGGGTAAGGATATTTCATGTTGTGAGTCGTTTTGGAAAGGAACTCATTGTACTGCCTGATGTATTCACTGGCAGAGTAAACATGTTCTAATAGAAGAAATGGGACGTGTGTAATTGTTCTCACACTGCTGACAAATTGGTAGGTAGCAGACAGTTGTATTTAGCATCACAGCCAATCTCTTCCTCTCGGGAGCTACATCAAAAGGCCTGATGATGGAGAGAGCTCTTGTGGCTCACCATAAAGCCACCTATAGCGTCCACACAAGCCTTTCACGCGGTTAATTACGCTCTTATCACCGTGTGTGGGTGTGTTTGGAAGTTTGTACTGGCATGTATTTGCACATCATATCTCTTATATGCCATTCCCCCCCCCCCCCCTTTTGCATGTAAGTTGAAAGAGTAATTTCACCTTAAATTGTGTGTGTGTGTGTATGGGGGGGGGGGTTTGAGCTGTAAACTAAGTAATAGGATTGTCACTGAACTGTGGTGAGACCAGTGCTGGTGATAATATTGAGGCAAATCTGTTTTTAGTTTTTATAGATCGAGGATGTCTCTACGCTATCAGCCAAGGTCCTCGCTGGCTTCCGAGCATACTTTTGGTGCACTTGTGTGTCATAAAATTCAAATCGGGGCCTTCTTCTCAGTCTTTTCCCACCCTTACCCAGCCCCTTGAATATGTTTTTGTAACGTCCAGGGTTGCGGCTACGGGTGCCGCAACCCGTTGCCCGCGTCGCCAGCGCCTCGCACCCACACGTGCAATCAGCCGATTGCTGTCAGCCATGTGGGTGTGAGGGCATATAGGCTGGTGACGCGCGGCAGGGCGTTGCAGGTTATTGTTTCACGTTTGTGTTCATGGTCCCTTTCATGTGCTACGTGACAGTGACTATTAACAGCATGTAGGCATCACAACATATGCAACATATAGACCTAAATATTGTACATAAAAAAAAAAGTTTGATTCATTCATCATTCCTTTATTTATAACATTCTAAAAACTGTTTAATGTTTTATAAACAACAAATAATCTCACTGATGGTGAGGACCATAGTGCTAAGGCTAGACCAAAGCAGCTAGTCTGTACATTGGCTCATTCAAGTTGAATGCTAGTGCTCAGCGCTGTGATGTGAACGCGTTTACGCCAATGCGCATGACTGCTATGTCTGCTCCCTCTGATTAGGCTCCACCCATATTGGCGGATGCGCCTTTGAGCAGTTTCAATTAAAATGAATGGGCACCATTTTAAGACACCGTATCCAGTTTTTATAATACATCCATGGTCCCAACCCACAGTTTGAAAACCGCTGTGCTAGCTAACTCAGTGTGTGCCAAAACATTTTTCAGGTACTTCTACATAGCCCTGGCTCCGTAAATAGGAACACACATTTAAGTAGTACACACTGCAGACAACAGTGCCCTAGTTCTTTGCAGTGCGTTTCCAATGGGGCAGAGTTTCTGAGGGAGCGCCCTATGGTATTGAAGGGAGATGTGTTTTTGTTTGATTTGAATTCGAATTTAGCAAGCATTCTCAAAAATGACCCAGGGTAAGTAATTCTCAAGAACGCTTGCTAACTTGGAACTCACTTCAAAACAGTATGGCTCTGCACGGCGCCGTGCAGAGCCATACTGGAAAATGGAAATGCGAAATAGCGACATGCAAGGAGATCTTTGGTGAACTGGACAAAAGTGTTTTAGCTGGCAATAGCTGACTACCTTTTTTTTAAGTGATTATTTTTGAATTTATGTGTATTGAAGCCTAGCCTGAAACCTTGATGTTGATTATATCAGTCAACGTGCTCACAGCTTGCCGCTGTAAGCAACAAGTAATTTTTGTTCAGCGCTTGTTTGTACGGTCATATTGCAGTCTATATGCTACAGTACTTGTGCATGTTATCTCTAATCTAAGACATCTGTATGTGTGCCGTTTGCGTGATGCTTGGTCTACTTTATCTATAGTATGGGAACCTGTTGGCCTCCCAGCTACGGTTTGTACCCCTTTATAGCAACCAAAATGAGTCTTTCACTGTATTTCATAGTTGCTGATAGATGTAGAGTGCATGTACATATTTGTCTCTCTGGATTAGTAAATGGGACCACAGCCCCTTCTTCAGCTGGGAATACTGCCTAGAAAACTCTGTTTAGTTAGGTAAGCCCAATGTTGTCTTTGTGTGTCGCAAAGCCATCGGTTTAACTCTGACAGCAAAGGGAGGATGACAGATGTCTTTTTCAGGCGCCTGAACACAATCCTTGTCTCTTTGAAGCACAGCGGATACGCAGGCCCAGTACAGTTCCGACATCAAATCCAAGTTTAAACACTCAAGCACACCTTGCGCCTATAATATCTAGGTGCACATTTCTAGTATCTCACGTCAACACATGACTCTGCCGGGAACACACTCATGCACTTTTATATGACATAATGCGCCAAATGATTATTTGTGGTGCCGAAGGATTAATGTGGTGATTCGTGTTTATAATTATCAAACTGAGTCTATCTCTTCTAAACCATTCTTAGAATTGTTTTCACTTTACACGTCCACATGTTATTGTTGCATTTTTTTTCATGTTCTCAATTATTTGAACCAATAGAGTAAGCCTATGAGCCTTTTTCCCTGTATTGCCTTTTAAGTTTCTTCATTACGTTGGGACAACTAGATGGATGTTACCCCAGTGGTAAAGCACCAACAGATCATCCTCCTCCATGTGCACTGGATGAAAGCATCAGCTGTATTTATGTTGACGAGCAATGGTGCCATTTGTAAAACATGTCGCATCACTCCGCTGTTGTGACTTCCCGACCGGCTTGTTCCAGCTTTTTGTCTTCTGCAAAAGATTACATTTGTTTTTCTTTCATTTTTTTTGCAGTCTCTCTGTCTTGTCTCATCTTGACATCTTATCCACATCCCCCCCGCCCCCTCTTCTTTCTAGGTTTCTCTCCATCTCTTCTGCCCCCCCCCCCCAAATATGTATTTTGTCCACCCGCCCCTGTCAATAAAGTGCCTGTAGTCTCTCTCTCTCTCTCTCTCTATCTCTCTCTCTCTCTCTCTCTCTCTATCTTTCTCTTCCACCCTCTCGTGCTCACTCTCTCTCTTCCCCGGCATTTCTTGCTGGCATGTTGCGTAACACAGATGAACCATTTGAGCTTGAACATCACCCCAGGAAAATAACAACTCAAAACGTCACAAACCGTGAAAATCCATTTGTGGACATGCGGAACATTCCACTCATTCATGTTATTTCACTATGGCTCCGGTACCGCTTGAAGGCATACGCTGCACACTAGGGTATTACAGTAGGAATCTATCTTTTAATACTGAACTTGATACATTCGTAATAATATAAAAGTGGTGCAGTGGATAAAGCGGGGCGACAGGTGATAAAAAAGGTAATAATAATAATACATGTTATTTATAGGCACCTTTCAAAGCACCCAAGGTCACCTATACAAGACACAAGTAATTAACAATGTGACGATAATAAAAAAAAAACAATAATACAGTCCATAAAATGAGCAAGGTTCTAAAATCAAATAAGTAAACAGAAGGTTGCTGTGATCATGTTGAATATGCCAGTTTAAAGATATGCGTTTTTAATCCCGTTTTAAAAATGTGACGAGTCAATGAAAAGTTGCTGGTTCGCACCCCGCTAACTCCTCACCAAATGTCGAGGTGCAAGACACGTTGAAGGTTTCGGCGCCTTGCATGGCTGACATGGGTGTATGAATGTGGGCGAATGTGAGGCGATACTGTAAAGCGCTTTAAGGAAGGTTATATAAGCATTAAATGCAGTTTACCATATAATCCTGTGGACCAGAACAGTAGATACTTGTGATACAAGATCAGCCATAGTTGCACGTTCTGGTTGGAAACACGAAGCTGAACTTTGCTTTCTGCCTCGTTCGCTCTACAGGTGCGATACCTGAAGATCATCGAGAAGAGTGGATACCAGGCTCTGCCTTGGGTGAGATACATCACTCAGAATGGAGGTAAGAGCATGCACACCTGCTGTACACCACACGCAAACACACACACACCGACCTGATTAATCAAGGCATTTAACCTCAGAAATGCTCCCCAGGTGAGCCATGATGTGCGCATCCTCTATCATCGTTTGACATTTGTTTTGATTCCTAATATCACTGCTCGTGATAATCTCCTAATTGGCGGCTCTCTGGGGCTTCCTGTTGCGGGTTATCATTGGAGACCCGCCTATTCTCACCCCTGATTGGCCAGGAAGCAGATATCGTTGGCATTGGCACAGCTACTGGCCTGCTGTTAATCCCACACTTACACACACACACTGAATGCGTAGTTAATTGGATACAGAGTGTACTGTATGCTAATTAGCTAACACTTGCGTGCGCAAGTGTTTCGTAAACGCCACACTCACACACACAGATGCAATGTCATCATTGTACTCTGTTAGCCTGTGCGTTTGCCTTGGGAGCTATTAATCGCTCCCTGTATCAGGCAAGGGAAGGCATTACTCAGCTCACTGAGACACACTCTTGACTCGGGGTGACTTTGTTTGGCTACGCGAGGAAAGCGGAGAAGGTGGTGCCCCGGGCTAGCCTATTGTGTCTGCTCTCCGGGTCAGACCGGACAGCGGAGGCTGTCGGTCAGCGCATCGGCCAAAGTGTCGGTCAGCGCGTCGGCCAAAGTGTCGGTCAGCGCGTCGGCCAAAGTGTCGGTCAGCGCGTCGGTAAGCGTGCTTTACGCGGAGCAGCGGGGTAAATCCAGAGAATCTAATGAAATAGGTTTTATTATTTCTGTAGACCTTTCTGTAGGCACATGAAGACTAGCGCATTCTGCTAACTCTTGACTTTAGCCCTATATTAGCTGAGCCCCGCCGTAAGGCCCCTGGACTTATGAGTGCATTGTGCTAAACCATGCATAAACAACAACACAATGAAATGGATGGACTTTTCCTTGTGCGATTGGACTGAAATAGTCTTAACACAGCAAACCATCTGGTGTGCAAAGCTGGCCAAATCAAACATTTTTTAAGATTTCGAATGGCATTTGAGAAAGATTTCTGCGAGTTATAGAGCATGCCTTTGCTCCCAAATCTCTCTCAGCTCCCAAATGAGGTGAAGTGGCTCAACAGTTGGAATCCAGCACATGTCAATAACACCAAATAATTCACTTTTAATAACCATAGAAAACATGTTTCTAATGATAACTGTAGAGCAGAGAGCAACCATTATATGTGGCAGTCTTAATCCATGTTTTAAATCCCGCTCTAATCGTTTCGTGTCTCTTTAACTAGGCCAATAAGTCTCCCGTCCCCCCCATATGCTGAAGTAGATTAAACGCGATACTGCAACTATAGACAATCCGACTCTAAGGGAGAATGCATTGAGAGAACAGGGTAAAGGGAACCATCAATTCTGCTCTGGCAAAGACAAGGGAAAGAGTGATGTTTGCGATGGAGTGTGAATATGTCAAATAAATTAGACATAGACAGAGAGATAGCAAAGAGTTTTCCCCGAGTGCTCTCTGCCTGTCCATTACAGAGTGTACACATGTACACTCACACAGTTTGGCTTATCCTATTTACCTAACCTCTATTCTTTTGACTAAGGGAGGAAAGCCACGCAATCTTTATGAAGAGAACATGGCCGGTTCTCGAACCCGAACCACTTTGTTGTGAGGTGACAGTTTAAACACTGTGCCGACAAATAAATGGTGGGTCTCAAAAACCAAGAATGTCAGCAGCAAAAGTGAAGCGTAGTTTAGCTTGCCATCATTTAAAATATTTTAAGCTAAGTTAATACGTTCTGGAAGAAGGGGAAGTGGTTAATTTTTCCACAAGGATGTGATTTTAAAAAAAGAAAAAAAAAGAATGTACGTTAATGGAGCGTGTTCAAATGCTTTAAATGGGAACAAAGCTTAAAACTGCTGCAACTATCTTATATAAGAAAACGGCACAAATAATACTAGGCACTTTTCAGTTTGTTCTTAGATTAAAAACACATCTAATTGGCAAGAGAGAGAGCGATATTGACATCCCTGGCGTCAAGGTCATCCAGTGACGATCGTAGGCGAGCCCACGGGGAAACCACGTGCACGAATCCTAAATGTTCCTAAATGTTTATGTTAGCTTTTGGTCTTGGGGCAGCTGCCAGAGCACACGGCCAAGGAATGATTTAGGAATGCTCAACACATGCGTAAAAAAGGGGAATTCTGTTAAGACCGTTAGAGACCCGCGGGATGAATAGAATATGTGATTTTTTTTTCTTTCTCTTTTCTCACTGGGGATTTATCTCACCTTTCTCTCTAGCTTAGCGTACTTGATAAGATCTAGTGAAATAACCCGTAGATGTCTGCTATATGACTTATGTTATTGATATTATGCGGACCAAAGATTTCATAGAGGGGAGATCGGGCTTTTAAACAATGGGTGGAGGATCGTTGGACACATTTCAGCACAGCAGATGGCCAGAATTAGTTTCTGTACATGTGAAAGGTCTCAAAGTGTTAGGAACAAATGTGCCAGCACATTGTTGTCTTTATTTCTTTACTTCTTACCTCTACTTACGGTATTTGCATCACTTTTGTGTTGATGATTCATTTCAGTTTCTACACTGAGATAGAGATGCAAGCTGGCATACCTTCAGGTGTTTTATTTATTTTTAGTATGCTGCAGCAGGTCTTCTGTGGAGCACTGGTTTTGACCAGTAAGGTTCATACACTTTCAGGTTCCATTCTGAAGATTCAACATTTTAAATTCAGTACGCACTTCTGTGAGGATTTTAGCCTGTCTGTACTGAGAGTAAAACTGTAGCACTGTTACCTGTTAAGACATTTATTCATTACTGGGGAAATATTACATGACAACTGACCTACTTCTATCCATGACAGGGCTCTTGTTACAATTCTGGTTCTATGGTAACAAACCTTTTTACCTTTTTTCTCTGTTATGAATTCTGCTTGTTGACCTCAATCCATACACTATTTACGGTTCTGGGGTGAAGCATTCACAGCACTGTTAAACTAAGCCTGCCCGAGGAGGTGTCAAACCAAGAGAAGGTTCTCACAATCTTATAAGTTATACAGTCTTCAGAAAATATACTACTATAATACTTTGTCGTTCCATGTTGTCAAGCCAGAGGACAATGTGTAATGACGCTACCTACACCTCTGAGGAGATGCACTGTATGATTTGAGAGGAAAACTGTACATTCATAAAAATATAGGCCTCAATAGAGGCAACATAGGCACAATGTTTTCTAAATACAGTTTTATCATCCTTAACAGAATGCATCTGTTTAGTTCCAAACACACACAGGCAGGAGCACGGACATCCATTTCCATTGATACGACAAGAGCAGTGCAAAGACAAAACCTCGTCTACGGTTTAAACAACACTGACTTGTGTATGTTTTGCTACAGCACCTCCCTGTGTTGGAAATGTATATTTCTGTGGCATGAACTGTACAGTTATCGATTGATTGTCTAAATTTATATGATGGACTACCTTGTTTTACCGTCTCTAATATAGACCCCCTTACTGCTTAGTATTTTGTAGCATCATATTTTCGTCAATTGTATTAAAACAAAAAAATAACACATTCCCAGATTGGTGTTTGGGTTAGCTGAGGCTCCTGGCCACTGCCACCATTCTGTCCATGGGGATAGCCCAGGCCTGCCACCCACTCGACAGGTCTAAGCAACTGTCTTTAATTCCGCTCACAGACACAACACAACGCACATTGTCATGTCTGCGATGACGGCTGCATATCATTCACTTCACGTCGCTTCAGTCTTTGCGGCTCCGTTAATAGACCCTTGTATAGTTTTCCAGAATTCTTGAAAGTGCCGTTTTAATTGACATTTTCCTACAGTCAGTTTGGATGCAAGCATTACAGATGTCTTGTGATTACAGTATCTAATCCGTTGCACGGGGATTATCATCGCATCACCAGCCAGTTGAATGCACCTTCTAATGAACGCACCAGACAGTCTCCCGCTCTAGGTGAGGCGTTCTGCCTTTGATGTGGCTGGACGTCCTAAATGAGCCCACGAATCTGGTGACGCCGCATGGCCTCTGTTGGACGAGCACATGTGTGTGTGCGTGCGCGTGCATACTGTGACATGGTGACACCACCTCCGTGAACCTTGTGGCTTCACCCCTAAACTGCAACTGTCAAGATTTTGTTGTGGACACGGCACCACACATAATCTCTCTCTGCACGTGCGTGCGTGCGTTTGTGTGTGTGTTTGCGCGTGTTTTGCACAGATACACTCAAAGGGCTGAGTCAGCAAAAACGATGCATGTCGCTAGAATCTTGCGTACACACACACGAGGCGCACACGTCCGCACGTGGACAGCTCAAGGGGGAGAGGGGCGCACTTGGTAGTGTAAATTAAAGACCTCCCGTGAGGCTTTTTCAGTTGAAGGACCCCCCCTTTAAACACCAAGCTACCAATTAGCAGCAGCCGTGGGCCCTACCCATCCATTACCACATCCAGAGGAGGGGGGGGGGGGGGCAGTGGGACCACAGCTGTCTTCCTCCGCTCCCTTTCATGTTTCGGCACTCCAAAGCCCTGTAGGAAACCTCCACCGCCACCCGTGTTTGATGGTTAGAGGGACAGGCAGTTAAAGTCGTGGTTGGAGTTGTGCGTGTGAGTGTGTGTGTGCGTGTGAGTGTGTGTGTGGGGTGGGGGAAGGGGGGGGGGGGGTTGTACTGCGCTTACCCCAGTCTCTGCATTGTCTGGTGGCCTGGCCAAGCAAAGTGCGTACTGCACGCTAGCCTACAATTACACCTAGACTGGCAGTCTGGAGTGTGCCGGGGGGGCAGTTCAGTGGACGTATGCGTGCTCCACGTGTGTCAGAAGTTTGACGCCGCTTACATACGGAATGCGTAGTTTCCTTACGCTGCGTAGTTTTTATACTCAACCACAATGCGACATTCTACGCGACTACTCTTTCTGATTACAGTTCGTATCCACGGTGATGCTAACTGGTCCCATGGTCGGTACTAGTAAGCTAATGTAATGAAACTGACATTGCTCCAGGCGAAATGTGGTTATGAAATGAACCACAGCTTTATTTTAGTCAAGTTTAGTGTTTAGTGCATGCGTTGGGGTTTTCAAAGCGTGCGTAGCCCTTCACCCAACGCTACTGCATGCAATGTCGCAAGCTCTACTCTGCACTCCATAGGAAAATAATGAAATTGCTGAGAAAAGGTACGCAACTACGCATCCAATATGTAAGGGGTGTGACACCGCAGCTAAAATCTCATCAGCGGTAGTTGTGAGCGGTAGTTTATACTTGAACCTGGGAAATACACAGGCAGGCAGTTTACAGTGCACTTTATTTTTGTTACTCAAAGCCTTTTTTATTTATTTATTTATTATATATGGTAAATTCTTTTTCAGTTTATTATTATTAAGCCTGTAATAAAGCACAGTTTTTACACATTCTGATGAATTTTAAAACATAATTAAGGCTGCTGTACTGTAGTCTTTTAGATATTTCATAGGCATCTGTCAGCTATCAGTAATCAGACATGTACTGTGAGAATATCTTCTTTGGTTGATTGGTTGATAACCACTGCCTTCATATTCAAGTTTTTTATGCCCAAAAGAATTATGACCAATCAAGGCCTCTTTTTTCCTGATCTGGTTAATCTATATTGAATGTCAAGCTTTGTTTGGTTTGACAGCTTTGTCAATGGTGCCAATAGGGGCTCCTTAGAGAAGGATATTTATTAATGTGCGTTCTGTTGCTTTTTTTTGTTGCTATAGGTCTAATTGCAACATTCAAATCCTACATATAGCAGCAGCCTTAAATCTCATCTTTAAGAAGCGGCTCGGTTTAAAGTGCAAAAAAGTCGTGCGCCAGTATCGTTTTTGCACACAATTTTGTGTGATGTGTGACATTCCACACACACACCCCAACTGTTAAAAAAATGATCCCGTAAGGGAAGAAAATGATTCCCATCAGCTTTTCACAAGGCACTTTTCTCTGTGTTAAAATGTAGATTTGGCTCTGGCTTTTATCAACCATATAATAGACCAATTTGACTTAAGTATGCTACAATGAATAAATTGAGTGAAACCCATATATCTTTGTATGTGCACACAACATACACAAATCTGTGTGTTTGCAACACCATGTGGTCTCTGATCAATGACAGCCTGCGCGTAACATCATTTGACAGATAATTTCTTGAAACTCCCTTTTGCCTGTTAACTGAGTAACAAATATATGCAGAGCGTGTGCTACAGCTGTGCTATTGTTTCCCTGAGTGCCCCTGGTTGCCCCTAGCAACACGAGAAACACCATCCTGCCATAGACTTGGTCTCTAATTGCTCCTAAAGCAGATCTGATTTAAGGCAAATGAAATCCAGACACACTGGGCTTAAGGGCCGAAACGCTTTAACCACTCCCCTGCCTAACCTTAAGTACACACAACTCTGTTTCCATAACAAAACGTGTGTGCGTGTGTGTGTGTGCATGAAATCATAGCTTGTGTTCTAAAAGCCGGTGCCGTTTTAGAGCAGTTTCTATCAAATCTGTCTTATTCCACACACACTTTAACCTGTCTTGAGACATTCCCTCTTAGATTCACCTGCGTTTGTGTGTGTGCGCGCATATGCCATGTATCCATATGTCCATGTATGTGTAAGGAAGTGCGGATGTTGAGCTTACCCTTACCCTAAACTCAGAGATTCCTCAAATGATAAGCAGGCAGTTAGAATCTGGCCAGGACAAGCAGCCACTAACGCAATCCAGCTGGTTATGTATATGTGTGTTTGTGTGTCTGTGTATACATGCCTGTGTGTCCGTGTGTTTGCTCTGCATCTCCTATTGTACATTCTTTGTCCATTTAACGTGTTTATTTACCAGTATCAGTGCCAACCATAGCACCACAACAACCAGCTCCTCTCAAGTACACACACACACACACACACACACGTGCGCACGCAAGCATGAACACCCGCCTCTGGTTTGAGCAACAACACAAGATGGATGATGTTGGCCTTGAGTTGTTTTCAGGAATGTGGGGGAATTTCATTTTTCAGGACTTGAAATTCTTGTGAAAAATATTATTATTCTAGACTATGGAGTATTATTATGGAAAAGTAAGTTGTTGCAATGCAAGTATCCCCCTTCCCCTGAGCCTTTCTTTAACTTTATCAAAACACCACCAAGCAATTTATAGAATGCATGTGCCATTCATGGTTTAGCCGTAGTCACTACGATGTCGGATTATGGCAACGACGAGTATATTGCTTTCGCATCTAGATATACTGAATATATACTGAAAACGAAACGGTGGAATGATATCACACTTTATTTAGAAACATCAATGTGTAAGTTAAGTGTAATTTTGCTGAGAAATGACAAGGCACATGTGCGTAACGCACACACACATTCACACATGGAAAGCTGCTATAGTCGTGGGTGGCTTAGGAATAACACAGCAGAACTTTACCTTTCATGTGTCTCGCTCACGAAGCCTAGTCTCTGAGGTGTGTCTATACAATATCCACGATGTCCGCCAAGGTATGAAAACTGTCCAAAACAGCCAGTTTATTTTAAATTTTTTATCTCGCCGCTCTCTCTGTGTTGTTTGGCTGAGAAGCTGGTGCTTAGTGTGACATCTAGTGGCAGAATGTATAGAAAAAATATAAAGTCTAGTCTACAGAACTAATGTAATAAAGGCCAGAAACATTTCCCAAATTATACCGCTCGAGGGGAAAAAATCCAATAAAACCGCGATGTGAACCGAACCGCTGCTCATAAAACAAGGTGTGAACCGTTACGCCCTTTAATGACATTTATTGTAAGCAAACCTAGAACTGCACATGTATTTTCCCCCCTTGGGTTTTAGATATGTGGCTAACATATAAGCTTATATGCTGATGCTTTTGTTCAACAACGTGATAATCTTTGCAAGCGTACCCACTTTAGATTAATGCAAAGTATAATTGTTTGTTTCCATGTGTTTGTTTTTGTTTTTAGACTACCAGTTGAGAACCCAGTAACAACAACCAGATGCCAGAAATTCTGTGGATGGACGGATAGTCAGACACATTAGAACAGACTCAGATTTTTAAGATGAGTTTGAAGGGGGGGGGCTCATTTACACAGAAGCTATTAATGTTTGTTTTGCTGTTCAGGAGTTTTAACACCTTTTATGTGCCACAAAACCACATAAAATGCATATATCTCCTGAAAGAAATATGAACACATATCATATTAAGGAATTTGAATTTTACATTGCCTTGTTACAGTTGATTTTGAAGCGATTTACATAATTTTGATTTGAGGTCAACATTCAAAATAGATTTTTTTTTGTCACAGTGTTTGGTCTAAGATTAAGATAACATTATAGATGCACTGCTCGTGTTTGGGGAAAAAAGAGATGAGATGTCCTTTGCCGACTGCTTATGTATAGGCATTCATTTATCATTTCGCAATTTACTTAGCCAAGGACTGATTTTGTAAGAAGCTCTTCCTCATTACGAAACAGAGCAGTTTAATTGGAAGTTGCTCACATCTTTAAAATGAGGATACTTATTCATGTTTTAGCTTATCATATCAATTACATCAATACTTAAATATTGTGTAAAGCAGAAATAAATGTTCTGAGCATAGACTGTATATATAAATGGACAAACCCTCTGTTATGTAATGGAGCGTGGCCAGACCCAGAGAAGTGAACATGTTAATGTAGCAATGAAGACATAGCTAGCTAGCAAACTGTAGGTGGTTGAAGATCGTAACATTAGCAATTACCACTGATTCTAATCCTGATTCGATGAGCTCTATACTTTTATATTATGACGTTATGGGGAGGGAGGGGACTACTTCCACACCTTGGTGTATTTTTTCAGCAGTCCCCCGTTTCTGGCCCGCCCAAGAAATCATGAACACGTGATTAAATACAGTATAACAGTCTAGCGCCACAGTTACATAGTTCACTGTTTAAAGGAATCATTTTCTATATACAGTAATGTTTCCAAACGAATCTCAGAATTTACACAATATTTAAGGTGTTCCTGGAAGTTGTATTGAGCTATTTATTTATAAAAACATGAAGTTTTTCAGATTGTTAATGGAGCAAACATTGTCCATGCAGAAGCTTTACATGTTTTTGTTAAAATAATTGTCTGTGCTGTGATGGATCTGAGAAAAAAAAAGTGCTAGTCATTAAGTCATTTTAACTGTTTACTACTATATGTGATCTGTATTTAATGTTCAGTACATTTTTTTTGGCAATGAATGGTTAACGCTAACTTGCTAGTTATGTCAGTTTAATTTAAACTTTTGTGTGTTTTTGCACATTGTTGCCCTGCATTCTATGCATATGTATAAAATGCTGCATACACATAAAACAGACAGTTGTATTTTATGTTGACCATTGGCCTCAAATCTGGCCTGTCAAGTTTAGGTAGTTGACTCGGTAATGAAAACAAAACCAGAAAGTCTCATTGTATTTTTTTCATTAAATGTTCTCATATATGTATATATATATGTATATATATATGTATATATATATGTATGTATGTATGTATGTATGTATGTATATATATATATACATATATGTATATATATATACATATACATATATGTATATATATATACATATACATGTATATATGTATATATATATACATATATGTATATATATATACATTTATATATATATATATGTATATATGTATGTACACTGTGATAATGTATTTTATAGGTTCACTTTGGCTATGTGTTGTCTCTGCAATTGAAGCTACTGTACATTACAAAACCATATACCAAACGTATAACATAAGTACCAATCATGTTGCAATATGGTTCATGAAAACCGCTGAATAAATCTAAACACGGTCAGCTTTATGTACGCAAAAGACAAAAAAAAATTGTTATTGTGATTTTACACTGCCGATGTTGCGGTATACACTGCTATTTAAGAACTTGAATGGTAGTATGTGTTCAGCTTGAGGCACATGTCACGTTATATTGAAATTGTTTTTGCAAATTCTAACAGTTGCATTGCTTCATTGAAACTTGTGTGTTTTCAGATCGCAGTGAGTTTGTGGTCAACAATATAATTTGTGTCACTGCATTGCACCGCTAAAGAGCTATTTTAATAGTTAACCCTGTGCGAAGTGCCTCTTGAAATAGAATGTATAAATTAAAATGTCTCTCTTGCAGTCTGACATACTATACTTTTAATTACAATGAGATCATTTTAATATATTGTTGTTTTCAGTGTTTACAAAATGAAGTGTCACATGGACATTTCTGAAATTAATTTGTTTTCAAATGGTCACACTGGTTATTTCAGTGAAAATCCTGCCTTCAGATGCCAAAATGATAAATTGAGAAGCCTAAGTAAATATTGTACTCAAATCAAGCCATTCATTTAATTACATTTTAAATCAAACTTGCATAATATATTATTGCATATGGGGGGTGTGTATGTGTATATGTGTGTGTGTGTGTGTGTGTGTATATATATATATGTGTGTATATGTATGTGTATATATATGTGTGTGTATGCATATATATGTGTATATATATGTGTGTATATATGTATGTATGTGTATATATATATGTATGTGTATGTGTGTATATATGTGTATATATATACAGTATCTCACAAAAGTGAGTACACCCCTCACATATTTGCAAATATGTGAGCATACCTTTTCATGTGACA
>JAODUH010000019.1:2942255-2968057 GCA_027564835.1 Typhlichthys subterraneus | reverse complement strand
ATCGGGGTGTAAAGAGAATTTCAAGAAATATTACTAAATGTGCTTCTGAAGCAAATTACATACTCATCCTTTAAGTTAATGCATATAAACTGTTACAACTCAGGGGCGTAGCTAAGTGGGGGCCATGGGTGGCCAGTGCCACTCCATTACAAATAGCTAGCCACATACTGGTCCCCCTCACGAGTCACTATGATTTTGCATTGGTCTATATTTCGTATCATATCTTCAGAACAGTAAATGATAGATGCTCAAAGTGTGTCATAATCCTGACATTCCATTGAAGAGATTGTTATATAGCTCGTCTTGTTTGGAATTTTTTTCCCCGCCATAATCCAAACACTATGAAGAGATCGATGTATATCTTGTGTAATTGCACATAACAGAGACATTACAACACCATGGCCAATTTGTGCCTATAATTTCAACTGGAATATTCTTTTATCAAATTAGCCAATTAATCAAAACAATATACAGTGTGTGTAGCCTTATAAAATGTCCCCTGGGATATTCTTTTTTTTATTTAGGTTCTACATGAAGGATAACTCAGTTATAGATGGTAAACAACAAAACACCAAAAATAATACAAACTACACTGTAAAAAAGCTATTTTTCGCTAAGAACAGCATAAATTATAGTCTATAGAAAATAGCATACCCAATGAAGCTCAGGGTTTATAAATAAGAGGGCATACACTTAATGGTACGGTCAGTAGTTCTTGCTAATTTAGATCTCAAATCAAAACAGTATCTCTTCGCAGTTTACCTTTTAACATATTTGGCCAATGGAAGATCATTGTGGATATTTACTTTTAAAATAATGACTATCACTGGTGAGTCTATTGTGCATTTCTTACAATGTAATGTGATGCTGCGATGCATATGCTGCAGATGTGTGAGATGAAATGCCATTATTTAGGTCTGACCGTCTTCACTTCAGCATGTCAGAATGTGTAATTTCCTTGATGATTAGGTGTGATTGTAATATACCATCTTTACCTCGCACAGTTTGGCTTCGCTGCAAGTATGAAATAGGTTTGTAACGTGAGATTAGGATGATCTCACAAGGACGCTTGTGTTTGGATTCATAGCAGAAGTAGGTTTGTGTGCAGTTTCATTGATGAGACGCACAATGCATTGCTGCCTTTATACGGAACAGAGTTCTAGTGATCCACCCACAGAAATAGGAATCACTAGGCTTTCTGTGTTAGAGTCAAGCAGGAATAGAATGTGACATTATCATGAACAATTTACTATAGTAATACAATGTATTTGGTTATTTATTTTATATTTACTATAGTAAATTCACGTCATTGACAATATTTTAAATTTGTGGACAGAGTCTAAAATATACAGTATTTATTTTACAAAATACCTGAATAAAGCTGTAGCTTATTGAAAATAATGCCTACCCAATAAATCAGGGATACATATTATTGCCATTAAATAGGCTACTATAATCGTTGAAAGATTTGATGTATATTTTGTCATAATCTGCTAAATGCCAAAATGACTGGACCTAGCTGGCCACCCTAGTAGAACAGTTCTGGCTGCACACACTGTACCTAATTACCTGCTAGTGTACAGTTAACTAGATTCCTTGAAGTTGTCATAATTTACATAAACCTTGTCAGACAATCCTTCTGATGCGATTTAACTCGTATTCAGTTATAGAATGTGAGCTCTTCCTACACAAACCTGAGCCTCTAGTATATGACAGTGATATGATAACAGTTTAGCTCAAGACTCTTTTTTCTTTGTCGCTGTGGTAAGCTGATCTGTAAAGACGAACATCTTTAACCTGGTATTAGCACCTCGTGTCTCTCACTATGTGCATTCAGAGAGCATCGACGCTGTCAAGCATTACACACACACACACAGGCAGGACAGTAGAGATACTGCCAGTGGTTTGGGTATACTGTCAGTCTTCTGAGCTGTCACAGCAGTTCATTTCTCTCCACTTTGCCTTTTTTTCCCTCCACCCTGTTCAGGTTTAGTCCACACTGCCCACCTCAATGCAAGTTCTTTCACCTTTGCCTCAAACACAGATAAACAGGTGGATTTGAAATCCCACTTAAGATTCCATGTCCCAGCTGCATGTCTTATATTCCAGGGGAACCAGATCAAGAAAGGCTAAGGTATGCTTTGCAGAAGGAAAGCAGGCCTGAAAACCAATTCACCAGTACCGCATTACTAGTCATACCAGTGTAAATCTTCTGACAGAACAACACGGTCCAAGAAAAATGAATCAATTGTCAGTCGGCTATTGTGATGTTTTATACAGCCTCGTGGGGAAGATTAAATTCACAAAGTTCTGATGTCCTTATAAATAAAATGCTAAATCATTTTACTCCATTTCACTTTAATTAGATTAGCAAATGTTAACATAAGCCTGCTTTTTGCTAGTGGTATCTTAAGGTGCATTCACTAGCCCAACAACTGACTTGTCATTTGGTAAATATATTAAACATGTACAAGCATATAAAAAAAGAGTTAATTTCCTTCATCCATTCCCAATAATGCAATTAGCCTGTTCTTATTACAGTGTGTGAAATATATAGCTAGAATGAGTATGATGGACATCCGCTAAGTGCAGTCAAAGCCTATAATTGTTAAGCTACTGTATTGTGATGTGAGCTGTTCCTTTCTTTGACATGCATTTTTAAAAATAGGTTAAGTTAACAAGTTAATATGTTATGCGGGAGTGCATTGCAATCATATATCAGCACTGTTAGTGGATCATGTTGCTTTATCACTTCTCAACTGGACCCCGGGGAAATCTATAGCAGAACCTTATTTAGCAAAACCTCAGCGAAGCCTGGTGCTCCAGTTCTACTATCGTCCTGAAAGCTGTTCTGCTGAGTCATAAAAATGATAGAAGGCCTCGGTTGCAGCGATTGCTGACATCAGCCGAATATAATTCTATCAGAGCAGCCATTTGTTGCATGGTGCTTCGTGGCGGCTTCATTTAGTGGTCCAAATGACCCCGCATTTATTTTAATGTGTTGGGAGGGGGGCTAGGCTATTGTTGTTCAGCCCACACACCTCAAAGCTTTTTTGCTTTCCCGCATGTCTGCTATTAGGGCATGTTCTCTTTTTTTCTTACTAGAAACTGAGCTCTTAGCAGGTACTAAAAATTTATCAAACGGGGTGATTTTTTGGGTGTATTCTTGTCGTACAACTGGCACTGTTAGAGTAGCCGCTACCATTTCCTTAATTTTCACTAGAACATTTTATGTGTGACTAATGGCTGTAATACTTGGCATGGCAACAGAGACCGACATGCCTTGGCTGAAAGGGTTAAACCGTGGTTTCGCAAATAAGCAGGCCCGCTTTTGTTCCATAATTTTGTGTGGCAACTGGAAACTATTCTTGGTGGTTTCAACATCCTCTGTCTCGTGCTTTTTTGACACTGCACAGTTTACAAATACTGTTGGTTTAGTTGAGCCTGCTTATTTCGCAGTGTGAGTTCTGGCTTCACCTGGTTGCCTTTTATGTGCTTCCCGCAGCTGCTATCTGCCGCCACACACCACCTGCCTTCTCATCTGAGCGTTATAGTGTTCCCGCTCTTCCTCCTGTCTCTTATTTACCTTCCTTTCCTTACTATCCACCCTCCACACTGCCATTTTTCCTCCGTGTGAATTTCATCCCAGCTCTCTAGACGTCTGTTCTTCCCAGCAATCCTCCCCCACCGCCCCTTTTCCTTCCCTAGTTGCCCCCACTGGTTCCCAGTGTCGGAGGCATTGATTGGTTGGTGACAGCAGGTGTGACGGCCCTGCTCCGCTACAGCCGTCGAGCGTCAGGTGTTGCCATCGGCCGTCAGCCATCTGAGGAACACTTTCTTTGAAAACACTGCCGTGGTGCAACATGTGTTGCGTTCACGTGGCATTGCCGCTCCACGGCAGCTTCCCGGCTCCAGCAAACACATTTCCATCGGACGACACTGGAGCTCTCTGTCATTCACCTGTCTGTCATGTAGATCATTGAGTTTTAGAGAAATAAAGTTTTCATTCGCTGAAAGTTGGCACTGGGGCATTAGTCACAGAGTTTATGCTGTAAGAGCAACTCAGTATGCAAATGTACTGTAGGTATGCAATATGGGAGGTTGAGTTGATTCAGATTTAGTTAAAGCTACAATGTGACATTTTGATTGTTTCCTTTCCCCCCTCAATACAGGAACTACTGTATATAAAATTAATATTTGAAAGGCACACTAAATAATTAAACAATGAAATGACCCAGTGTTTTTTTCCCCCATTGTTTGGTGGTTGTGACGATTTTAGTTATTTTTTTGCCATTCAGTGTTCCCATTCTATTGCCTGAACAAAACATAGTGGGATTCTTTTCGTCATTTTTTGGTGACAGCAGGTGCGACAGCCTTGCTCTGCTACAGATATCGAGCGTCAGGTATTGCCATCGGCCGTCAGCCATGAGCAACACTTTCTTTCAAAGCACTGTCATGGCTGTGTTCACTCTCGTCCTGGTCCGTGGCAGCATCCCAGCTCGAACAAACAAACCAGTGCAGAAGTTCAGATTTTGGTCAGCCGGCGCTGGCTGGCGTCAATCACTATCATATACCTGTACCTTTATTTGAAGACGGAGAGAGAGAGAGCGCTATATTGCTGCTGTCATTTCAAATGTGTTTTTCAAGTGAAACAAACAAAAGATTATTTGCAACCTGCTATAGTGTCAGCTCAGAATACACCTACAACCCACTAAGTACTAGACTGTTCTTTACAGCAACCCAGTGGAATACATGGAACATTGATTGCGATGCAATGCGACATTGGTAGTTTCTAACACATAAAGTACAGTATGTCCCGCCAACTCCCTTCCTCAACACATGGCTCTCTCCTCTCCTTTCTTGGCCACTGTGTCACAAACATGTTTTCATCAGTGTTTTTAGTGTGAAAGCAAATTCGAACACTCCGCACCAAGTGAAGATCAAGTAGCCTATAGATTAGCGTACAGTATGTATTCGTATTTCCTAAGGGCAGCTCTGCAGCACTGATTGCTGGACTATGTGGATATTTTTAACACTATTTTTCATCATCATCTATAGCCTTGTATACCCGCCCGTTGTAATGAATGGTAAAGCGATTTCCAGTTCTGCCAATATCAGAGATCAAAAACTGTCTGTATGCCACCAAGTTTGTTTGTTTGATTAGTTGATTTTTCCCCTTGCTTTTGTATTGCGTACATTGCAAGTGGGAGGAGGTACTGTAAGAGAGGGAGAGAGAAAAAGTAGCACTATTTGGAACGCTATTTGACATAATAATGCATTGCTACCTGCAAGCTTCTCGACGTATTACTGGGAATGTTACACCTGAGAACATTGGCAAATGCAAAATGCAAACAGACCAAATCTTTCTATCACTGCCTATATATAGCAGGAAAACGGGTGATGTATTACAAAACAGTGTGTGCGTGTGCGTGGCTGTGTGTGCGTGTGTGTTAGAAATGTGTAATATACATGCATGTATGTACCTTACGTATTATAATCACTGTATGTAAATATGTCAATATAATACCTATACATTACATTAGCAAAGAAAAGTGTACTACTGTATTGCTCATGAAAACAGCTCAGGGTGTTGAACCGAATTTTATTATG
Source organism: Typhlichthys subterraneus (assembly GCA_027564835.1). Taxonomy (NCBI): domain Eukaryota; kingdom Metazoa; phylum Chordata; class Actinopteri; order Percopsiformes; family Amblyopsidae; genus Typhlichthys; species Typhlichthys subterraneus. The sequence continues at coordinate 2,962,447 of JAODUH010000019.1, read as the reverse complement.
TTTTCCACATTATTATGTTTTATTGTGAGTGGTGTTACTTCCAGAGCAACATATAATTTAATGCCTCAAAAAGCACTTCTTATGTTGCACTGTTAAATTCTGCACAGAAACGGCTTAACCCAGAGAAATGTGGTTATGGCCGAGTTCAGTTATCATAAAAGTCTCTCTCTCTCTCTCTCTCTCTCTCATATCCCAAAACCTCTCGCATGAAAGTAATGGCTGGAAAGGTCATGAATACCAAGTGTGGGTTTCACCAAGTGCACACGGTCTGTACAGTCAATAAATTTGAATGGCAGTCTGGATCTTTGTCTGGCTGTACTTTAGCAAGGTGGCTGGCTCTTCCCTTTAGAGTCCCTGTCATGTCTGACGTCTCATGGACATGCCCATATCGATTCCGACCACTGTTTGAGCGGAGTAAAGAAAGTGTTTTGTCTAATGCCTCAGTCTGCGATGGAGTCGTTATTATTTTCTGCGTTTCTTTCCATCCTCCTGTTTGTCCAGCAAGGTGTAGAGGAGGGACAGGTAGAGACTTTGTCAGTCAGTCGTTTGGGTGTGTCGATCCGAGAGTATTCAGTACCAAGCAGAGGAAAAAGGCTTACGTTGTCCACTAGCTACACATCTCGTTTCCCATGGCAACCCGAGGCTGTGCGCGTGTTTCTGTCTGGGAGCAGCCTGCTGCTTTCCATCAGGGCCTTAGGCGTGGTTGTGGTCTCTATGTATCTCCCCATGTTCTTGTTCCGCTAGCAGGAACGTAGATCAGGGGATCGCATATGTGTGTGTGTGTGCCATTGGAAGGTGGTGAGGCTATATGCAAGTTGACTTGCATGTAACCTTGCAAGGTGACAGAGAATATTGGCAGTGTGTGGATATTGCTATTTCCCCCCCGCCTCCAACCTCTCTTCATATTATTGTTGATGTAGAAAAACACCCTTTTCTCGTTTTCTGCTGTTCATGCACAAAAGGGCTTGTAACAATATTCTTACGTTTTGCTGCCGCTTGCGCAAAGAGAATTGCAACAAAGGAGATTTGCTCGATGTCAGTTCTATCAATAAATGCTGAATTCACAATGCGACTACATTTGTCACATGTGTGGGTAAAAGTGGGCTTAGATAAATGGGATAACCTACCTCTAATGGAGCACCTCCATTATCCCACCGCTAACTGACACAACACAATATCTGGTTAATGTGACGTGACTGAACAAGTTTGATTGCAATTATTCTGGGGTGTAATTAGCTTGTCTCACCTGGGGGCACAGACCCGGGGCATTAATCAAAAGAAAGTGTTTGTCCCATAATGCATTGTTCCCAAGGAGGGATAGCAGGCACCTCCTGAAAGTCACATGTCATATTAATACATTAATAATAAGTGTTTTGCAGAAGATACAGTATGACTACTACAAGGACAAAATAAGCCCTATTCAGACTTTTCGTGATCACCAAGCAACATTAGTTTTCTTTGTTTTTCTATATTTGACCACAAGGGATACTGATGATGAAAAAGAGGTTTAGCAAATTATTATTAGAATTACTCTTTATGTTAATTGTTAATTGTTAATTACTTTTTATGGTACGTGTTTGTTTTGAGCTCTGAATTCATCCAGCATACAAATATCAATGGTCATGCTGTGCTAGCCGTCAGAGCTTGTTGTTATGTGTGGACATCCTTCCTTTCTAAGTAGCAATCAGCTCCCACTGTTCCACCTGTTCAGCAAGACAACATGAAGGCAACATAAAGACAACAAAAAGTAAACATCGCCGATTGTCTATTATTTTACTTTTCCTCATCCATGCAATTGATCGATGGCCTTCAAGGCCTGTTATAGGTGTGTTTTGTAGTAGGAAAACTAAATAAGAGAGTGTGCGTACAATTATAATTAGCGGACCGGACACTTTTAAAATTTAAATACAAAAAAACACTGTAAAATTACAAGATTTACAAGGAGCGGATTGGGATTAGGCATCTTGCTCAACAATTCTTAACAGGTAGGATAACTCAATGTCAAACGCCCAGACGACTATCCTTCTGTACTTAACTATAGTGAGATAAAGAGTAGCATTTTCAGACTTTGCAAATGCATATTGAGGATACATACATTTATATTCTGCTCTGGCCACACTTGACCGGTAGCCTGACACGAGAGGGGCTGTACATTGTCATTTAGCAGCCTGGTACACTGTATAAATGGAAGGACCGCCACTTTATACAAGGTGCTCTTCTTGGTAGCACATGGCAGTTACTGAACATTATGTGTATATTACACCGTATTACTGTTGTTAGTCCTGTCTCCATGCGGCCATCTTTCCCCTCTTGAACCAATCTTGTTACAGTCCTATCCGGATATTTGACATCCACTGAGTTCACATAAGACAGCGAGAAGCAGAGAAAATCATCTAACACGTTCTTTAGTGCTGTGAAAAACTGTGAACTCACTCTTATGCAACTGTGTTGACTTTCAGATGCAGCAATGTCCTTGTTTTCATTTTCCTTCTCTTATTTCTTTAATGTTCCCCATACAGTATGTTGTGTGCATGATTTACACCTTGTGAGATGTTGACAGCTGTCAAGAGAATAGTTGGGGGGAGGAGGGTGGGAAATAAGATAAGGCCCGTTGTGCACAATTGATTGACGCTATCTTCATTTCACAATGTCAGGCTCGACTCAAATCAATTATATACCGGTGGCCCTATACGTAAAGTGACCTTTGCAAAGCCCACACATCGCTGTGAAGCAGGAGGAATGAGGAAAAGGAGGATGACGGCTGACAGGTTTGTCGTCTTGTTTTTCCCGTGGCTTTCTGATTGGACGATTCGACTAATTAAAACAGAATAAGCGGGGCAGATGACTGCGGTCGCAGCAGGCGGCTACTATCCTGCTTCGCCCCGTCAGACGTTCAATAAAAGAGTCGCGGGGCATTAGAGCAGTGTGCAGGAATGACACAGAGATGGCTACTTGCGCGTAATTGCTCACCCGGGGAGGATGTGGAGAGGCCGGGGGCCTGACCAACGCCCCGGGTGTCAGTTCCTGTCAAGATGATAAAGCTCTTCACTGCCCTCCATCCCCCGCTCAGAGACCTGCACGGCAACCCACGGGACGTCAATTTTAGCTTTATGAATCTAAAACTTTATGAAATATGAGCTTGCCGATAACTTCCGTCCGAGCCTTAGTTAGATTTCTTTCACGACGGGACCCTTTACCAAGGCTCGTCTCAGCTAAAGCCTTGGATCTAATTTATGGCGCAATTAAACCTGGTGTGGCTCTGGAAGAGGGAGGATTTGTTTTAAAGCAATCACCCAGTGTTTAGAAGTGTCTATTTAGAGGCCTGTGTTCAGCACAATGCACCTATGAAGTGAAACATCACAAAGACTTTACCACAAAGAGCTGTTTAAGCTATAGCCCAGTGTCACTTGGTATTCCTTGTGGCAAAGTAGCCGTATTGTAGTATCTAGAGAGGTTAAGAATTCCCTTCTCCCTGGTGACACGGTGCTCCGAATGTTCCAAACTGGGGCGTGAGCAGCCTACCCTACTGCATTGAGCTGCTACTTCATTCTGACTTCTGACATCCACGTCATGTGACAGGAATGTGGATGTCCACCACCCCCATCTCAATGGCAACATTACAATTAGAAAAGACACAGGAGAGACCAGAAATAACCTCCGCTGACATAAATTCACTTGGTTGGTGCAGCAGAAGATGTTTTTCTCTGGAAGAGAAAAGAAGCAGCGGATTAGAGTTTGAGTGATGTTAGAGCGAGCAAGATAAATCATATGTGACTGGGGAGTCACTCGAATAAGGTGACAAATGACCCCTGCCCCACTGCGCACGCACGCACGCACGCACGCTTGCACGCACGCACCCTCCCCTGACAGACAGGGCATTATTTTAAATCTCCTTTAGTTAATTTATCCGGGACCTGCACACAACCCCTGTAAATCCCCTCCTATTATTTCTACGCCAGCCTAGCGTGGTTAGAAAGGATTTACCATGTATAGAATGAGGCCTGGAGGACGACTTGACGGAAACGATTCTGCAGTCAAACAAAAGAAATAATGAACAGATGTAACAGTGTAATTGCACACCAGGGTCTTGAGGCAGAGTTGTCTCAGGTCATTTAGGGAGATGGCTGCTGGTCTCTCTAAGGCCAGTGTGTGTGCGTGTGTGTTTGTGCATGTGCGTGAGAGAGTCTGAGGAGATGCCAAAGGCCCGGTATGTTGTTGCATGTAGGAGAAAGACCTCAAGAAGAAACAGCTGTGCGGCCAGCAGCCATCTTGTCTCCCAAAGGAAAGATGGATGCACGGAAGATTATCATCCGTTTTTAACTTTGTGTCCTTGCCTCCGTCCCTAAAAATCTCATTCTTCAATTTTTCTCAAGCAAAATCTTTGTTATATGTATCTTGTACATGTTGTTAAATAAGGTATTTTAATTTTATATATTTTAAAATGCAGGTCAACAGGCACCTGGTTAAGCATTCACTATAAAAGCCCAAAACTTAAAAATTACAGCATAGTTACATAAAGAAATATTTGCAAACCATGGTTGCTATTTTTGAAATCATAGCTAACGTTTGTTGTTGAGACACACTGGAAAAGGAGTTTTATCACAGTTTTTGAAGGCTAAATACTGAAGCTATCAGTAAATTATAAATGATTGCAAAAAAAAATATGCTTTAACAATTATTCCTCTCCTCTATTTGTGTGTTATTATTATTTTTCTATTTATATCCCTCTCGTCCTCCGTCAAAGCGCATCATTTCCATTATCTGGTTAAATGAATTTACAGAACGTCATTGACGCCGCTGCTGATTGTAATGATAATGATGACGATGATGAGCGTCAACAAATACTCAAGACTGTGAGGATGACGGCTGCGTTTAACAGTGCTGTTTAAAGGTTATTTAGAGATGAGATGAGGAAATATGTAATGCTTTATTTAATGGGAGGGAAGGCCTAATGGGAAAATAGGGCGTATTACTGTGGGAATAGGCCACGGTAATTACATTAAAATTAGATAGCCGTTCTTAATGCTTTAAGCCTCAACCCACCGCCGAATTCGTCCTGATAATAATCCTTAGAGAACTATACAAGAATAGATTTGAAACGTGACTTGATAGGGCCATTAGTTGAGCTTTTACATGATATCATGCATGCAAATGGTCTTACTTTAGAATGAGCAATATGATTAACACCTGTGTGAGAAATCCATTTATCTTGGAGGAGCACTTGAATGGCACAATGGTGAGGTCCCATGATTTCTGCCTGGCTAAAACCTTCAGCTGTCCTCTTTCGTAATTGCGTAGCGATATGTTGACAGATGGTGCCATTAGTTGTTGACGTGCAATGAAGCTCTTTTCTGTTTGGGACAGACCACACATTGTCACCGTTAGGTGAGCAATGCGAGGTGACCTCTGGCTTGACGTTGTCACTCTCCGGAGAAGATTGGGGCTGGCCATAATATTCAGGATTAGGATCAGCACTCGTGCCCGTTAACAATGATTGCGTTCAGGAAAGGCGCTTTGGTTTATTGAACACAGGGATTTATCTGATCCTCTCAGCCAGCTCCGATCGTTTAATGCTGCCTGCCTTTCCCCAAATGAATTCCTGTGATTAGACAAGGCACAGCCTGGAGCCCATCAGCTAAAGGCATAGGCAAAGGGGATAGGAGCTATTGTGTCATATTTTATTATTTAGAGTGATGAATAGCAAAACCAAAGTGGTGTTGTGGTTTGGGAGGTTTACCAATGCATAATCTTTAATTGACAGTAGAGGAGAATTCCTAATAATGTGAATTGTACGGTTTATATATAATTAACATAATGTACCTATACTGAAATGTGATGTAGTCATAAATATTACGTGTATGTCTTCTGTGCACTGACAGGAGGACCTTAAATAAAGTTCAGAGTCAGTAAAGTAATCTGTCAAGTGGCAATGGAACATAGAAATATGCATACTCCAAATCAATGGAAGAAATCTACTGACCTGGCTCCAATAAATCTTTTTTCAGTCATAGAGGAGCACTGCACTGCTGATAAATAGAGTGGAGGTCATTTAGATATGAAATGCCAATTAATCCAGCCTTAAAATGTGTCTGGGTAAACTAGGCTGAAATCACAGAATGTAAAATATAAATTATATATGCAGATTATGTTCATAAAGTGCATTTACATACTGTAGTTCATATTCAACAAGCCTAGGGCAGACAGCTGATGTTGAAGGCGGGAATGTTTGGATTATTCAGAGATTTTGTTTTTAGATCAATGTAGCAATGTGCATTCCATTATTATTAAGTATTCATGTGACACAAAAAAAGAAAAAAGACAAGAAATGTAGGCTAAGTCTGACATATTTGCATTTAGTTTGAAATTAGAGCTGACCTAAAACAGTATTAGACTGTTCATCAGCACTATCGCTGAGCAGCACTGACCAACATTTACCCAAGCATTAACTTTAAATGTACTTCAAAGAAACAAGAGAACATTGTTGCCAGGTGGAAAAACAATTAAAACATTCAATGATGCTTGTTGTCTTTGTGTCGCCTAATAGGCCAACGTGTCTCCATTTTCGTTACGGGAGAGAGACACAAAAGTGAATGCTTTGCATGTGTGTCATCTGTGACATGTCTTATGGCAATCTCATTGTCTTGCTTGGCTAGTGTGAATGTTGAGCTAACACCAGTGGAGTAATATATCACCACGGAGATTTCACTTGTTCCAGCATTGTTTTACAAGCTGCTGAATACCTGGGCAGATAAGCTTTATCCTGGCCTCACGTTCTGTGTGAGCCTTTAAAATCCATCTGTCAATAAGATAGATACAGTGTGGAATAATGGAATACTATTCCTTTGTATAGCTGCCGGTGATGTGTTATATAATGTTGGAAACATATGTTATTATATATGAAAACTGATGTAGAGATTGAAGTAAAATGGATATTCTTCAATGTGTTTGAAAATGATATCAGGCCTCTAATTATTGTTGTTTTTAATTATTGCTTACTGTATAAACTAGACCCATGTTCGTTAAGTGTTGCATGGGTCATACAATAACAGAACGATTTAAATGATGATGGTTATTTTTAGAGATTTAGAGAGAGTTTCTGTGGCCAGTATACCTTTTACCAGTAATTCCTGTGACTTTACATGTTTAATTCAAAGCATGTTGCCAGGGGGACACTAACAACTAACAACCAGACACTAACAACTTTCCTTGCATTGCAGAAGGTCTTCCAATCAGAGAACGCATTAGAAAACATTGTCAACAGAACTTGTGAACACAGATGGAGTTAAGAGAGGCATGAAAACTCAAGAATGTACACCACTTCAAAAGTGCTCACAAGAATTATGCTGTGCGCTGTATACTTAAATGTCAGTTCATACTGCGCATCTTGTCCTCGGTTATTCATTTTCAGTCCAGAAGGGATGCTGACATTTAGTTTGTCGAAAAGATCTAAAGTTCGGCATTTATTGTCAGCAGAGATGTCACCTTTGATCTTTTCATTCTGATTGCTCTGTACCAACGATGAGTAATTGATGGATGTTACTGTGACGGTATTGTATAACCATATAGCTTCTCTAAGCTTCTCTCTTCTTCTCAGCCCTTCTCTCTCTCTCTCTCTCTCTCTCTCTCTCTCTCTCTCCTTCTCCCTGTTACCTACTCTACTTCAAACCCCTACAGTATCATTATCGCTGATCCCTGATAGCTAAGCGGATGGTAGACAGACATAAGAGGGATGGTTGACTTGCGTCATTATTGGCAGATCTCAACCTTTCAGGGTTGCCAAGCAGTTGTGCGGTCTAAGGGTCAGTTCAGCGTGGATGGGGCCGCTGGAAAACAGAAGTTGTAAGTGATGCTAACAAAAGAATGATGAAAAAAGCTGCAAAGATTGGCTTTAAGGAGGAAGAAAAGATATTAAGGTTCTGAGCTCGGGAAGCAATGGTCTCGCAGCAAGGTTACATCAGTAACTGAGGCATTGAGTGATGCGGCGTGAAAATATGAGTTGACTATACGTATTCTTAAAACCTTAATGTGAAAATATTGCAGTCTATTATTGCATAGCAATGGGATTATTCAGATTCAGAACACTGATACGTTACTTTCTATGCAAACACTGGTGCAGTACACTGGGTGTGTAAGCACTTACACAGCTAGATTGGGTTACACATGCGTCTGCGCGTGCACTACTGTATGCAGCTGAACGCAAAAAAAAGTGCATTACTGTGGGAAGGAAAGTGTGTAGGCACCAATTTTACACAAGCAAACATCTGCTTAAAGCAAAAACAGTAAGTGATAAAGCTTGGTAAAAATGTCTACATTCCACAGGTTGGAGTTCTTTGTTCAATATATCAATTTTTGATGGAATATCGTAGCTTCTGCATGCACTCGATCTAATCTTTGCCTGTGCAATACGTGGCAGCCACCAGACATATTTACTGGCTATCTCGTACTGACACATCTATTGGTTCTCCTTATGAATACGACGCCCCGGCTTATTTTCGGATTTCGCATTAATTTCTTTTTCTCCCTTTGACATCTGCAAGGTTCACATCTCCCATCTTCACTGTTTGTCTGGAAAGATTGTAATGTTGCATCTTGCATGGCAGTCACTCGGCAGCACGATAAGGTGTTGTCGGCCGGTGTTGTTATTGCGCTCTGTGATGAAAGAGAAATGCCAGCCGCCAATGGCCTTTGTCTAGTGGAAAGGTCATATTTATGAGCCTATGTAAATCGACCTGCATTCTTGCTGCTGATAGTGAAATACAATACAATATTGGACCGCAATGAAAATGAAAAACATGTCCGGTAGGTACAGTAGCTACTTTTGTCATGGAATATGGTATTTTGAGCTGGCTGCTACACGGTATACAATAGGTTCGGTAAGTAGCAGCGGCACAAGGATGTAGGGCAGGGCTATTCAACTCCTCCTGGAGGGCCGCACCCTGAATGTTGGAGCAGGGAGAGATCTAAAGCATGCAAGGTGCGGCCCTCCAGGACCGGAGTGGAATAGCCCTGATGTAGGGACATCCTTATGTCACCTTGTCATAATCTGGCTCATATGGCAATTACAAATGAAGTCAGACACACAAGGCCAGAAGACTAATCTGATTAATAGTCATATATCCAACAGAAACTAACCTTACGTGAGAATGACAGTATATCAGTTTCGTGAGTTAGGTCATGTACAATAGTGCAGTATGTTCTTACGCATGTAAACCAAAAACACAAAGAACCAAGGTAAAGCTATAACCCACAAGGGCATGAGAGAGGCTGAGCAAGGTTTTAAAGCCTTGGTAACATTGGCCCAGGTGCTCCCAATCAGCCCTGACTATCACCTCACTCCACCCATCAGGCACCTTGCAAGACAAACAAACATCACACCCTCTAATTCTCTCCCAAGCCAAGTGATGCATAGTGTGTACTCTATCTGCTGCTTGCCAACATCAACATATATGGAGCGAACGTGATCAAAACGCTGTTTTAGGTCTACCAGTCTCAGTGGATTCTCAATAGGGGTTATATGAGTACTATTGTTCTATATTAACAGGTGCATTTCACAAGTGGTTGTTGTAATGTAGCATCTTCAGACAAAATGTTAGCTTGCATTGTATAATATCCTGATAATAATCTGTATGTCATCCCTCAAACAAATACAGTATACTGTATGCTTACATACAATGCATACAGCATTTAGACATCCTTATTTGCTATACCTAAAGGAACATTGTGTAGAGGTGTATGAAACTCATAAAAGTGTCATCTTCTGAATTGTAGCGAAAATTTGTGTGCACTGTTTGCTTACGAACCATCTTTAATAGACCATTTTTAATAAAGTGGCATATCTGAATTGCATGTTAGTGCCTGGGATCTTGAAGCTCAGTTTGACTCATTCCCATCGATCCAATAACTCTATAACTGTCCCTGTGCTGATTTAGAAGTGCTACGGTTGTCCCGTCAAATATATAGATATGAAGCTGGATGATCTACCGCCATGGAAAGCCTTCCTGCACAAATCCAATCAGGGCACAATAGGATAGCACATTTGGAAGTGAGACTCCTTATGTTTTTTTGTTATTTGTTTTAGTTTTTCTCAAGCCCAAACATAAGCGTTAGCCAAGGCACTGCAATGTTCGCAGGAGAGCTCAGGTACTTCACGACCCACATAAAGATATTCTGAAAATGGTATTCATCTGAATCAATAACACAAAAATGATGCTTCCCATATATGCCACGTACCTCTATCTATCACACGGATGTGATATTTGTTTCCGACTTGGTCACATCACTTGATTTGACCTGCAGCATATGCTGACAGAGAGAGGAACCTGGATTTTAAATCCATTTTAGATGACAGTTTCTGTAAAGGTTAGCTATTGCAAGCTATTTGTAAGCTAATACACATTTCGTCAAATTCACCAACTATCTCTTCGCATTTCACTATATTGTTCTCTGTGCATGTTGGAAAAATGATCTGATACTAAAAATATACTAAACTAAAAATAGGAACATAAACAAGACTAAAACAGATCACATCAACAAAGCCGTAGTACTATGCTTTTCTTCAGAATGCGTTTCGATGTGTGGAGCGGCGCCACGGAGGGATATTGTTTACAAGCGTTCTCGAAAATGACTAACCCTGCCTTTAATGTGCCGTCCTTGGTAATTACAAGTCATTTACAGGATTGTTTAATCAGATCACGAAAAATCTGTCCCTACATCATATTTGGACACATCTTAAATGCAGTTTGTGCCCTGCATATTAGGCCTTGCGCTAGATCGTTAAAATACAAGGGCCCTTGGCTTCACAAGCTGGAAATTATTCCATTGACATATCAGCACTTTCTTTTGGATTTCAGTAAGTGCATGCTACTTACTGATGTGTACTAGTGGACTGACTCAGCCCCTTGATATTTTCAGAATTAGTCTATTTAAAGCTCAATCATCATCAGTCATCACAGGATTTAAAGATACTGCAAGTGTTTGCACTTCAGTTAAGAATAACTCAGACACTCATATCACCTGTCCACGAAAGACAAAAAAGTGAAAAACTCAAAATGAAGAAGGGTGAATGAAGGCTAAATATAAATATTCTGTGACCTGGTTTTCTAATCTGAGGCCACCTGACTTTTGCATCAGTTATTAAAGGCTTGTGCTCCACTCGTCTCTTTGATTGTTTCTCTGACTTATGTACGGCTGTGTGTGTAACGTCCTCTAAACACCTTAGGGAAGAAACATGGTTGTCACAAATCCTCAGTTTATTGCCAAAAAAATAAATCATTTTTATTTATGTCACCCGTACGAGGAAGGCAATATAATATAGCAAAATTAGCGTTGTTGTAAATGACAAGCATTTAATGTTGCCGTGGGTAGCATATAAAAAGGTGCAAGACAGTTCTTTTCAGCATTATCACTTTCAGGAGAATTATGCTATTTTATAGTTAGATGCTTGTCTGGTGGAATTAAAATGAAAGAATGGTTTAGGCCTGATGCTAATTACATTCGCTCTTGTACTTTGAAATGTAATGTGTCTCCATTATGGTAAAACCTGCTACAGTATGGCTTTTGCCATGGCTTGCACAGTCTAACACCTTGACAGATACATTTACCTCATGACATGACAATCGAGGAGAAGTTTTTTTCTGTCTCTCTTTCAATCCTGTCTCCTTTATTTTTCCTTTTTCTTCTCCTCAAATGACATTGAATTTCATCTGGACGGTTTGCTCCCGCCAGTGAAAGGTATCTTAGTGGGAAAGTAGAAAGGCCAGGACTGCTACAGGGACACCACTGCTCTTGGGTAACAATTTAGGGTAGAGCTCTGCATACAGTATGACTGGTCCCTCAGCATTGCATGGCCTTATGGTTTTGAGTGGGAGGTGTCTACAGTTGACGAAATGTTTGTGTGACTGTTAAAGTATGCCCCTTGCAGTCTGTGTTTAGGGCCGCTTTGGCAACACGGTTTGCTGAAAATATGAAAGTAAGCCAAATGAATGCGCTCTAAATTGTTATGTGATTTCATAAGCATTATATAATGTCCAGCTTTGAGCATGTACTCTAAAGTGTAAATATATTAACAGCAGACCTACCTACAGCTGAAATCCAGTTTGTACTGAATTTGTACAGTTTGTACAAATTGGATGGGACTGGACAGACATGTGCATCCCCCCATTAGTCTCCAGTGTGTGTGTGTGTGTGTGTGTGTGTGTGTTGTATCACAGACCCACCGTTGCATAGCTCAGCCCCCAGTAGACAATAATCTTCACTGCAGCATTTTTTTCATTTACAAAAATGACACAATTCGTGAAAACATGAAAAAGGCATGTTTATCATAACTGGTGCTGAGAGACACCAAACCAGACCATTGTGAATTGATTGTTTGGCAGCTGCATACAACATATAGCATAGAAACAGGTGACTACTTCTTACCCAACACCACCGCCCAGATTTTCCCTACGTCACATCTTAGTAGCAATCATTTTTATAATCAACAACAAAGAAGCATAACGCGCTTGACAGAGTGATGGAAATAACACTTGACATGAAATAGATTTACCGCACCGTTGTGACGAAAAGAGAACTGAGCCGGAAGGCAAAGCTCTCGATCTTCCGGGCAATTTTCCCATGTGCTCGTGATCTCATTCTTTCGTTCCTACCCTCACCTATGGCCATGAAGGGTGGGTCATGACCGAAAGAATGAGATCACGGGTACAAGCGAACGAAATGGGTTTTCTCAGGAGGGTGGCTGGCGTCTCCCTTAGAGATAGGGTGAGAAGCTTGGCCATCCGTGAGGAACTCGGAGTAGAGCCGCTACTCCTTTCCTTTGAAAGCAGCCAGTTGAGTTGGTACGGGCATCTGGTAAGGATGCCCCCTGGACGCCTCCCTTGGGAGGTGTTCCAGGCACGTCCAGTTGGGAAGAGGCCTCGGGGAAGACCCAGGACTAGGTGGAGAGATTATATCTCCACACTGGCCTGGGAATGCCTCGGGATCCCCCAGTCAGAGCTGGTTAACGTGGCTCGGGAGAAAGAAGATTGGGGTCCCCTGCTGGAGCTGCTGCCCCCGCGACCCGATTACGGATAAGCAGATGAAGATGGATGGATGAAATAGATGAAGCCTCTCGCTATCTCTACATGTAACAAGATTAGGATTAAGAGGAATGTTCTAGTTTCGCAAGATCTATATATTATGATTTCAGAAGTGAAAGAGGAGGCCTTCTTCTCTGACCTTTTTCTAATCTCTATAATCTTTTCAGATTTGGAAGCTTCTAAATCCATCAGAAGATGGTATTGCCTCATCTCCTAAAGTAAGATGATTCAACTCTTGTTATGGTTCTGAAATAAAAAAATGATATGCTGATTTTTTGTGATGTGTGTGGACAGAAGTGTTCATTTGATGCTCATTTTGTTGGAAGTGAGTGATTGCTTTCGTTATGTTTCCATGCTGCGTGCGTCCTTTGTTGAAATTTCTTGAGTGACTAAATAAACAAGCAATTTCACTACCAGTAGCTACTGTATTCTTTTTTCATCGATTTAGTCGAAGGGAGTTGAAAAGGTACCTTTCTAGAGTTGAAAAAGACAGTTGTGTTTACAGTTGTAAGCAGTAACGATGCAGGAAGAATTTCCATTGTAATTGTGGTTTCATGTTACACAGTATGACAGCAGTGTCTGGTTTCCAAAACAAAAACAAAAAAATGTGCTCGAATCTTAGCTGTCTTCTCTTTTCCAGAAGAGACAAAGCTTACAGCGTTATCTCTTTAATTAAGATATAGTCACCATACTTATTTGTAAATCATATTTAAACCTTAGATAGTATTGCATCTCTGTGTGTGTTTTAGCAGTAATAACACATCTATGTGTGTGGAGAGATAAAACAAAAACTAAAACAGAGTAAATGCAGTTGCAATGCTGAGATCGACCAGAGGGGGTTCATTGTACCATAATATACCCACTCAGAGCAAAGGACACAGGAACAGCTTGTAAGTGTTCAACAAACACGATGTCAAGATCTCACACATCTACCGAAATCCACCCCTGATGATGGGAAAAGGTAACAGCAGGGTGAGAAATTGAGTTGAGCTACGGGCGGAGCGGCACAGAGGGGGCTGAGGTTAAACAGAGTACTCAGTACTCGAGGAGATTGGACAAAGACAAGAATCTTCCTTGTCATCATCGTATGACAGCTGCCTCACACATGAATGGCATGCCAAAACAGAGGAAGACTCCCGCAGCGCTCAGTGTCTATATGCTGTCAAGTCAGGGCAGAAGAGAAGGCTGGGAATGAAACCAAAACATTCATAAAGCTCTTTGTGAGAATACAAATGGCCCGCCCACGGATGCGCATGTTCGGTCTTAGAGAAGAAGAGCAATGGCTGCACCTTTTTCCCTGAGACGGTCTCATGAGAAAACACTGTTTTAGTGAATGTAACATGACAAAGGCGCTGTTTGTTGTTTGTTTGAGAAAAATCATCTGCTATTCCAAAGGTAACATTTACTTTTACAACATAATACTGTAATGGTGTTAGCTACACAGCTAATGGGAAAGATGCTAATGGATTGGCAATGAAAGCAGACAAAATAATTGAAGCAACATCTGTGAGGAACCATTCCTGAACATTGTTAGTCTTTTTTGTTTGCTATGTTTGGCTTCAGTGTAAATATACAGTATGTATTTTGATGAATGCAAAATACACAAAGGATATATTCTTTATTTAATACCTTAGCACCCGTGAGCCAAATAAAATTGCCTATTTAGTCGCCAGCCAAATCTTCTGTACAGCCATGGTGGATGTTGCAGTTCCACATGCTTTATCCATCTACTTGTAGCCCACTGGAAGTTCAAAAGGTCTGTCTCAGAGGGTGACTTTGGCCTGTTTCCAGTTAGAACAACTGTGTCAGAGGAGTAGGGCTTTGAATTGGCATGGGGTCCATCATTAGGAGTGGAAAGAGAGGATGATTCCCAGGCAGGAAACAGCATCTAATGGAATTGAGTGGTGACTGCAACCCCATGGGAGATTTAGCCACAGTGATTCCGTAATGAGCAGCATAATGGCACGCGCTAGGCATCGCTTAATGACTCTGCATTGGTCGCCACTGTCGGTGAGCGGACTCCTTCTCCTCTCCGCTCATTAGGGAACACCTTTAATTATTACAAAGCCACATGAGGGAAAGCATACGCCATATCTCTCAACCCACACCAGTCTATTCCTCTCTAGCGTGTGCTCAGTTCTCTGTTTTTATGACTTGCTATAATGCATCTCAGTGCAAACCCAAAATGCATGCAATGCATATGAATCACCGCCTTGAAAATGAATGTGCACATAAGCTTTGCTTGAAGATGTATTATCTAGCTAGTATGCTGCAGCCAAATAATTGTACATTGTGATTCTGCTAGCAGCTAATGAAAATTGCATATTCCAGTAGCCTGTCTGTGCTACACTGCTAAACGAGAAGCACTCTGTGCGGATGGTAATTATGTTCTCTGCCATCATGAATTGCAATTAAATATTCCTCGCAAGTTTATATGGAGTTTCATTTGTGCTTTAGCTTTGGCTTGAGTAACTAACCAATGTAGAACTATGCTATCTATTTATTTATTTATTTTTGTATTATTTCTGTCTCAAATTATGGCAACATTGGGCAAAATGTTTATACATTCAATATGTACTTATAGACTACCTACAGTACAGTGTGCATTGTATACAGTGTCTTACCTGCTAACAATTGTAGTTATTTCTTTACCTGTTACTAGTATTTAATACTGTATGATCCAGTTCTGAAAATGTTAATATGGCCCAAAGATTCAGTACATTTAATTACATACACATGAGATAGATGTCTTTATAGCATTTACATACCTGTTGTATTGTCATTTTTTTAATCTAACAGTAGCTATCAGGGAATATCCACTTGACACGGCCCAAGGAATCAACTTGACACATTTAACAGGATCAGATGTTACATCAGGCAAAGGTGCAATTTTCATTAACCTCCAGCAGCGCTGTGATTTGAATGTGCCTCCCCAGCAATTAGTTGATTGTGATTGATTGACAAAGTCAGTGTTTTCCAGTTCCACGGCAGAAGGGAGATTATGTGCTCGCCCAACACCTGCCGTCAACCACCCTGTGTTCTCTCTCTCTCTCTCTCTCTTTCTGAGAGGCTCTTAGATTTGATGTGAATAAAAAATGAAGCCAAACTTGTCCATGCAACCGGGAGAACTGATTTGTGGCAACATATTGTATTAGCGAGGAATATTTCTGGATACTTGCATTTACAAATAATTTGATACAAAAAGCCTCCAACTCTAATATCAAATAGTAGTAGTTTTTTTTCCATCAACTGCAACAAAATGTTACACTTTAAGGGAAAATGGTTTATCAAACATAATTGGAATGATATGTGGCATTTATTATGAAATACATACTGTACCCATACATACCCTTTGAAAAAAATATGGTAAATCTCAAGGGGGTTTTCCTTTGGAATAGTACTGTAAATTCCTGGAATTAACATGAAATTAACATCAGATTTCTCTATAGAGTGTACAATAGAACATGTTACATATAATATGATTTACATGTTTCATTCATTCATGTCAGTTTCCTGGCTTCATAATTCACCTCATGTAACCTGTATTCCAGGGCATTTCACCATAGTTTATATTGAGCTCATGCACCTCTAACTGATCAATAGGTTATGGCAGCATTGTCAGGGACATATCTACCATTTAGATTCTGGCTAGACATCCTGGCATTATTCCCACAGTAGGGCTGAGAAAACGCTTAAAGCAATACTAACGTTTGGTTAAACTCTCAAACCCTGAATACATTGCTTGTGAATTTACCCCTAGTTCTCGGTAAGTAGTGACATCACAATGTTTCGCATATAAGCATACTCATATATACACTTCTACAATGCCTCAAAGTATAGTATATTCTCAATTTTGTTGATGTATGATTCAATGTAAGGTATAAGTTTTCATCCAAAACGTAAATGTATCTTAGATTAAAACATCTGGGTTTAAAGGTGCTGGCGGATAGTCAGTCAGGCAGGCAGTAGTCAGGTAGGTAGGTAGGTAGGTAGGCAGGCAGGCAGGCAGGCAGGCAGGCAGGCAGGCAGGCAGGCAGGGTCAGGAGAGTATAGCATGTAGCTATTGGAATGATCCGACAGTGACTGATTGTTTGGCTGGGTGTTATATATGGTGGGTAATTAGTGATTGGAGTCAGGTGTGTTTGGTGGTAGAGAGCAGTGGCACAAGTCTCCGCCTTGGCATGCCTGTGTCAGCAGGAGAAGACACGCCCCCTAGCCACCACTAACCCCTCAGCAGTGCAGGATCCTCACAGGTGCTACAGTACGTGTAATATGTTCAGTTTAAAACGTTAAAAAAGCAACCAGAGTTATCAAGAGAGGTATACGAAATATCAGTTTATATGATCTGTCAAAGAACTCTATGTACTGCGTTGTAGAGATATTTTCTGAAATGAAAAGAGAATTCTGGTCCGGAAAGCCTCTAAACATTGTAATACCATTTCGTAGCTCAAGGGGCAATGGCATGTCACTAGTTCATAGGCAGTAAAACACAAGAAATGTGCGCATGCTAATTTGGATCCATGACTGAGCTATTGCGTGCTTTCATCCTTGTTGTTTTACTGTTCTAAATAAATGCTAAATCTGCCATGCATGGCCTGAAACAAACTACATTTTCTCAAAACAGTTTGCTGCAGAAATAACGTTGTGGCCTCAGATTGATTATAGGTCCTTGGGAATTAATGTTATATACTCCAGATATAAATAATGGGCAATAGTATGGTGAAATCCAGGGAACTCCCCATTGACTTGCATAGAACACTAGTTCTGGTCTGCATAAATTATTAAAAGTCGCCCACCTCCTTTCAAAAATCGAATGCGGAAATGCCGTCCGTTGAAACCTCTCGTTTAAAAGAGAGGTTTCAAACCTCTTAGGGCATATTCTCTGTGTAGACTTTTTGAGAGGCTAGGAGCTGATATCAAAATCTCCGGTTAATGCATAAACACAAAAGTAATGCTTCTCCATCAGTTAACGTCACCATGACAGTGATGTCTTAAATTTGGAAATAAGACAATTTGAAAAAGCTTTGAACCCACATTCTGCTGCGGACATCGTGATGATACCCAGATCGTGATGATACCCAGCTATATTACACTGTATATTAATTAAACCCACTAACAAATGTATTGATCATTTGGAAAATGTTGCACTTCATAACATATACACTTCATAACACGAGGTAGGCTACAGACATATGGGCTGGGCCTGTATTGAATAGACCAGTACTGCAGTGCAGACCTTTTTTACGTTATACAACTATGTAATTTGTTAGTCGTTGATGGTCCTTAGGCTACAGTAGACGAACTACGTAAGTGTGTACTGTAGCCACTTTCACAAATCTAAGGCACGTGAACTGAAATAGTGAACACTATTTAGGGAATGAGTGAACATTTCAAACACAGCCCAGGTGAATTCATTTTTCGCTAGCTTGCCTTACACATACTGTACTGTACCTTCGAGCATATAGCCATTTACTTCAGGTTCAGCTGCCTCCAACAAACTTTAATTTACCGTAAACACTTTAGCTAATGTGTTTTCAGGTTTGTAAAGATATGATGAGCTCCCTGTAACAGTACAGTCGTCCGTCAGGATATATCTCGTTGGAATTGCACGTTCTGGAAGCGCATCTAATGATGACAATTTTCTAATCGGTTGAGCACAATCAATTTAGCATGTTAGCGTCCCGGTGTCTGCAACCTTCTGACATGCCTGCTGTGAGAACAGCAACCACTGAATTAAGATGCCCCATTCAATACATTGTGGCTGAATCACGATTGTTTTGTTTTTAACCAATATTAATTTAGGATTTATATGTGAAAGTAGCCTATGACCGCAGACAATAGACAGCCATACAGACAACCATTACTAGCTGTTTGTGGGACTCGTGCCCACACCTCTGGTCCTGGGTATAATGAAAGTTCAGTATCACATTAAAAAGTATACTTTAGTTCTGAAGAAAGTTTGTTGATATTTGAACTTGATCAAAAAAATACCTCTCTTTTCAAAGCCATAGGCTGCTCCATCAGAAGCTCCGCCCCACACAAGGGGAACACATTGTGAAGGCTAGGATATTTTATATATTATAGGATATGTACAGTATGAAGGGCATGTGAGTAAAGGCTCATGTGCCTTTAACCTGTTTGGTCTCAAGATAATAAACTGCACTGTATCTGTGCTTTTTATACCTGCTACCACTGCCTGTCTCCATGTTTGAAGTCAAGTTTCTAATAATGTCATTGTTACAATTGCAAGCTTTTGCAATGCAAGTAGTCTAATTAAAAGCACATTTATTTTATAAATGTGATGCAATAAAGAACCATGAGGAATTTCACTCCATCTCATTTTCTCAAGGATTTCTAACTTACTGTAAATATTAAAACAAAAAATGTGTGAATTATATCTGTCACAAAGCTGTAGCTTGCCAAAGGTTGATGCTCCTTGGATTGTGAAAAACATGATTATTATTATTATTATTATTATTATTGAATCCAACATAAAGACACATCTGGACGCTTTAAGTATGCTGCTGTGTTCATTCTGGTTAGCTCACTCTTAAATCTTGAACTACTTGTTATATACTTACAATAGCATTTTGCTCATTATCATTCATGTAAACCTAAACAGATGTTTGCTTGTCCACAAAAGTTTCAAAAAGATTCTTTAGATAGCATGATTTATATACTATATGCCCAATAAATTATCTTATTGTAGTAGTGTATCTGTGACTATGCATTGAAACTTTTTTGCTTCATAATAAATTGAGAAAAAGGCAAAATGCTGTAGTGCATTGATTTTGTTTGTGCTGATTTAAAAATGTTTTATTGTTTATTTAATGAGGCTCTTTGACATCACAACATTGTGAAGATTAATTTGAGCTCTACCTGTTGAGGCTTAAACTTAATTAGATTTAATAGGAGAGCAACACCCTTCTGACCTCATCTAATCATTTATGTTTACTGGTCGAGGATTCAGTATTGGAGTTTCTGGGAGGTGTGTCGTGGATTGGGTTATTTAGTGCTTCTGTGGTGTCGTCTCCGGGGTTCTGCTAATGGTGGCGACATGGTGGTGCCTGGTTGGTGGGCTGTATTATGGGTGGGTGTGTGCCCTGGCCTGCAGTGCCT
>JAODUH010000019.1:2908463-2932959 GCA_027564835.1 Typhlichthys subterraneus | reverse complement strand
CCACAAAATACACTGAATATTGCAACATCTTCGATATGATATTGCGCAACGTGATATTGCGATAACGATACTGAATCAATATATTGTGCACCCTTACCGCAAACCAGTCAGATGATTCATTCAGGAAATTAAGCAGTTGCTGTTTCTGACGTCATATGTCATGTGATTTTGTTCGCACCAAAGCAAGCTTTGAAGCAGTGGTTCTATAGGATTGTAGTGCAGGGTTTCGAAGCATTTATCGAAGCTTCAGCATCACACTGTCATCCCTAGCAATCGGTGCATCCCCCTATACAGTACATTCGTCTGGTCGGCATGTCGTCATAGAAGTGGCTTGAGAACTCTGTGACAAACCCGTGACAACAAACTGCTGTGGCCTAGCAACTAGGGGTGTAAGAAAATATCTGCACCATAATATCATGAAATTACGTTGCACGGTACTGCATAGATTCTCTAACACACAATGCCGTCGAGGGAAAGCGGAGCCTCTCATAGCAAGCCATTAAAAAAAGGTTTAACGCTCTATTTCAAGAAGCAGGACGGTAGCGCTTCCCAAAGCGAAACGGCAGACGGCAAAAATTTCTTTTTTTTTTTTTTTTGCCGTCGCGGGAAGCCAATCAGAACATAGCGGTAAACCAATAGGAAAGCGTGTGGATGGTACTACATGTTGAAAGTAACTAACTGCTTTTGTTCAAAGCGACAGAGGTGAGGCCGATTTCAAATGTCTGCCATTGGCACTAACGGGACGGCAAGCAGTTTTACTGCTCGTGTGTGAATGCAGCCTGTAATGCTTTGAAGAAAAAAAAAAAACATTTGTAAAAGGAACCATGTACAAAATACATTAATATCAAAAGAGAAAAGATGCTTGTTCCCAGATTTAACCTTAAGATAATTTCCAACTGCAGTCCCTGAGCAAGTTTACATGGGTTGGTTATTTTTTTACATCGGCGCCACACATTAGCATTGTTATGGCAATTTCCGCAAATTAGAAATCGCAGAACTATATCGCAATATATAGAATTGTGGCCCCTGTATCATGATATGTATCATTGCAAGATTCTTGCCAATACACAGCTCTACTAGCATACAAGCATTAAAACAGCGGTGAAACTGTTTCACATGTAGGCTATTCACATTGGTTTTGCAAAGTATGTTTATTTTTTGTTTATTATGCTGAATTAGTTTCTATTCATATTATGATGAGCTCCCAGGCGATGCCAAGAAGCATTAATTGACACTGATGTGGACGTCAGGAAGTTCAGAGTTGTCTTACTAAGCCATCGCTTAATGTCACTTCCGGGTCATTCGCCGGCCAGATGAATCTTAAGGTGCTGTGTCAATCCTCAAATCTGGTATAGTTGGATGCTAGCCTCTGTGTGGCTGGCCCAAGCAGCTAAGCCGAGGCCATCAATCTCTCAAATGGAAAGTTGGGGATTTGTTAAAGCTAGACACCATAGACTCTTCTTGTTTGAAATTCTTGCTCAGCGGTGCACATAACAGACTCCTTTCCTCTCCCACAGCCGTAGCTTGCGGGCGTCCAGTGACACCAGCGAGACATACGAGCGCCTCTTAAGGGGAGGCCATGGTTACCACAACCCCTCCGTGGTGGACTATCTGCTGGGCAAGGTGGGGATCAGTGAAACCCAGCCGCCCTCCTTGATGAGAGGACTGCAGAGGTAAACGCACTGACCCATAACCCGGGAGTTATCACCAGACAAGCCCACCACAGTGTCTACATCGACAGGCTTATTGCCTGACTGGTGGATCGTGGGGGGAGGTATGACTAGATTAAAGACACACCGCGGGACTTGTGTCCCCAGAACTGGCCATGTGAGTGCATGCCCCTTCCGCACCTGAGTGCTGAATGCATTCTCTAATCTCTACCCCTCCCCGTGAAGACAGATTTTCTTGTAGACCTCTTTCAAAATATATACAGGTTGACATAGTGGGTTCTGTGGGAACTTTATCTTAGTCTAGGAATGTTTTAAGTATATTTTAAGGGTGTTAAGGGGCATTTGTATTTCTGACCGACAAGCATGTGATTAATTTACTAGTTCTTACTTGTTTCCTGGAAAGGAGGAGGCAGCCTCAATTTGAATACTGCACACAAACACATGCTAATCAGCAGCGCTGATTGGTTTGCATTCCTCTCTGCGTGTGCTCCCCTCCACAGTAAACACTTCCAGCAGGAGGACTTTGCGTCTGTTATCAGGAAGAAGCAGTCTGCATCCTGGGCACTGAAGTGGTAAGGCCAGCCCGTTCAGGTTAACCGCCAGAATATGTTAGCGGCAAGTCTTAATAGGTGCAGCCATGGACAGTAGAGAGGGACTGTAGATAATTGGACTCAGTCAAAACTAAAAAACACATTCTTCCTTCCATGCCATAGGTTGGTCCCTCAGATGGCCCATCCCACACATTGCACACGCATTGCCACGGCTACCATAATGGTGTGTGTGTGTGTGTTTGGTGCTGTCTGCACCACATTGTTTGTGTTCCCATGCACAAACCCACAGCTGTGTAGAGACACCCAATTATTTTTTTCAGCGTTCATACAGGGGCGGGGCAGCCGGCAAAATTGTGTATTGCCTTACAATCGCTGACTGCATCTTTTGAGTCTCTTCACAGTGCACACGTAACTTAACTGTAAACTCCCTCAAACGGTTACAATCCCTTGGCTGTGAGCTTCACGAAAAGGGGTCACTTACGCCGTACTCCTTGTTTCTGTCAGCGTCCGCGCCGGGGTGGACCACTTCAAGCACGGCCGCCACGTGGACGCCATGAATGAATACAACAAGGCCTTGGAGATCGACACCAATAACGTGGAGGCTCTGGTGGCGCGCGGAGCACTGTGAGTTCACAGAGGAGCCCTGTTTTAAAGGGGAACTCTTCCCATGCGTTACACAAAGTCAGTGTTGGTGTTATTTAGTGGATAATAATGCATCCCAGTGTGGAAGCATTATGGTCTATACAAGCATAGGTCCCTTTCTAAGAAGCTTAACTGGGCCACATTCTTCTTTGGCCTAAACAGGGGAAAACTTTGTATGGCCTTGTGTATAGTTATATACAGTTCTGAAAATGAATAAAAGCCCACTGCACTTTTGTCTAATTTAAATATATTGAATGCATTTTTATAAATGGTAAAACCAGAGAAAATAATGCAGTTGTCTCTTACTCTTTCCCAGAGCTGTATAATGACTATTATGTAATTATCCAGTAGGCTGCCCATATAAATGGGTGCGTGAACACGCATGGTCTTAAAATGCATGTTGCCCATCCCAGGTATGCTAACAAAGGCAGCATCACGAAGGCCATTTCAGACTTCGAGCTGGGCCTGGAGAACTGCCCTGATCACCGCAACGCCAAGAAGTACCTCTGCCAGACACTGGTGGAGAGGGGAAAGCAGTGAGTAAATCTTGCACATTGATCAGATAGAACTGGACAGACCAGTTAGAGCAGTTTGGGACATGGTTTAGCAGCAATCAGGCTGTTTCAGGGAGACGTGGTGCGCAAACATGTTTTGACGGCACGGCATCCTATCGTGTGGATGGCAGGTCAAGAGATGAGACGGTTCAAACATTTCACTGAATGCAAATGAGAGGAAAGAATAGCAAGTAGCCACTTTCCTTTATTCATTTTTCTTCTTGCGTCACTCTAGGATAGACCGACTTAAAGGCATAGACAGCTGATGTAAGCCAGAGGTCTTCAACAGGGGTCCGGGACCCCTAGGGGCTCTTTAGAGGTACTGCAGGGGGTCCCTTAAAATAATTTGATTCCAATCTTATTTTCATCCAAAAATGTAAATGTCAGAAAATATACATTAACATAAATGCACCTGTGCTTTAAGTATAAATCTGTCAATAATATTTTTAATATGTATAATATAATATGTTTAATGTCATTTTTAATGTCTTGGTTAGTGGCCATATTGGGTCACTCTGCACATTATTGTTGGCCCGGAAATAAAATATTTGATTCCATATATGGGGTCCATGTGCAGTGTTTCTATCAGCCAAAGGGTCCTTAGCCCGAAAAACTTTGAAGACCTCTGTGTAAGCTAATACACATTTAGTCAAATTCACCAGATATCTCCTTGCATTTTGCTAGCTAGCACCGATGTACTTTGCTGAAGGAATCAAGCAGGGTATGCTTCTTTAGCTAGCTAAAAGGCTGCAGAAGTTTGATATTTGTGAAGGATGTCTGGTAGTCTATGCCAACATCACAAAATTCCTGAAGTCCATGTTTAAAAAACTAAATGAAAAAGATAAAGGTAAATGTGCTTTTATTGTAACATACAGGTACATGTAGGGAAATTCGTTCTCTGCATTTAACCCATCCATTAAGGGAGCAGTTAAACGGATCAAAATTCAAAAAGGTAGCGGCAATTTCTTCTGCATCAAAAGATAATGCCGCTAATGTCAAAGCATAAATGAAGTGTAAAATGTGATATGATGTATCGGTCAACTACAAGCATGAGTGTAATTGTTGTTCCATGTGTAGACTTCAAGAACAGGAAAAACTGGTAACAGCGGAGGGGTTGTACAGGAGAGCGCTTTCTCTAGATGAAACATACCCAGAAGCACAGGATGCCCTGCGTAAGATCACAGACACCATACAGGTGAGCTGTCCACAGCACACACAACGCCCCTGCGGATACACGACGCGCACCAAAAGCATAAACGCGCGCACACTCGTGGTTTGTAATACTGATGAAGTGTTTCTCGGTGTTTTGTGTGTCTCTGTGACCCCCGGGACTCTGCCCTTTGACCCTTCGCCTGCCCGTTGACCTTATCGCACATGTGTTGGGGTGGGGAAACAAACCAAAAACCAACCAAAAACCTTCCGCCACTCTACCCACGGACACGGTTGGTATCTTCATCGGCGGTCCTGATACGGTAACCCTGATCCCCTTCTGTCTCCGTCGCTCTGGGAAACAATGGCTGTTACCTCTATTGTCCTGTATCTCCACCTTCATCCTCCCTGTCTGCCTTCCCGCTCTACTGACGACTTCTCACGGGGTCACGTCGCCCTTCACTTGGTAAACGGTCTGAACCCTCCCTCTCTCTCTGCAAACTCTCTCTCTCTCTCTCTCTCTCTCTCTCTCTCCCTCCTCCAAATTCTCTCTCTCCGCAAATATTCTCTCTCTCTCTTCTCTTCTCTCTCTCTCTGCAAATATTCTCTCGCTCTCTTCCTCTCTCCCTCCCTCTCTCCGTCCTCCAAATTGTCTCTCCTCTTGTCTAAATGAATGAATCCATATCTGAATGAATGCTGCTTGTTGGGGGGGTGGTGTGTCGTGCGTCCGGGTATTCTGCCACATATGTGCTTTTGTCTGGATGTCCTGTCTGGGGCATTGGTCCGTTATCCTGCCTTGCCTTGCCTGGCTGCATTAAAGAAATCAATTCGCCTGCGAGAGGAGGCGCTGGCTAAGGAGCAGGAGAAGGCTAAAAGCGAGACCAGCGCTGAGAAATTGCGTAAGATCTTAAAAGAAGAGAAGAGGTGAGTAGGCTCTGATGTGTACACGTATGTGGCCAGTGTTCGACCTTGTGGTATAAATCAGCGTTTATAACGTTGAACACTCAAGGTCCCCCCACACACACACACCTCTACACATACCTCTCCCGCTCAAGCTGTGCAAAGTTTTCTTGAAAAACATAAACCGGTAAGATAGATGTGTCGTTTTCAGACTCTAACACAAGTGTCCCTTTTTATACATGAGAGTGGGGGGAGAATAGGTTAAAGGAACGCTGTATGAATCCAAATCGAACGAGGTGTTTTCTCTTGCTTGCGCACATTTAGTACTAAAGTCCGTAACGGGATCCCGTTGAAAGCGACTGTTGCCTCCGCGATCGGCGTAAGAGCCCATGTCCTCTCCGCTCCCTGTAGGATGAAACGCAAAGGCAAGAGAACAAGCTCCTCCTCATCCACCTCCTCCTCCAACTCTACGTGCGGACGCTCCTCCGAATCGGACGAGTCCTCCCGCCGGAGGTCCAAAAAGAGGAGGAAGAAGGGCCGGAGGTCCGGCCGGCGAAGTAAGCGCCACCGCAGGCTCTCTTCCAAAGACGACAGGAGGAGCTCTGAGGGAAAGAGGAGCAGAGGTTGTGCGGAGGCGAGGGAGGAGGAGGAAGAGTGGTATCCCGAGCCCCCCAACACGTCGGCCACCTTCCTTGGGCGGCGGGGGGGTCCGGGCTGGGGGGAGGGGCCGGAGGAGGACGAGGACGACAGGAGGATCTCTCAGCTCTACTCCCTGTCGGCCGCCTCAGAGGACGAGGCCCCCGACAAGGAGCAGAGGAGAGGGGGGCAGGAGGAGTGGAGCAGGGAGAGGGAAGCTGGGAGGAGGAGGAGTCGAGATAACAGGAGCACGGAGAGGGAAGCTGGGAGGAGGAGGAGTCGAGATAACAGGGACAAGAGCAGCAGCAGGGAAACGAGGAGTTGTCGTGACGACGGGGACAGGAGCAGGGAAGCGGGGAGGAGTTGTCGTGACGACGGGGACAGGAACAGGGAAGCGGGGAGGAGTTGTCTCGACGACGGAGGTAGGAGCAGGGAAACGGGGAAGAAGGTCAACAGGGGCGATAGGAGAGTTAGAGGAGCTTCCAGGAGGAGTTTAGACAGGAGGAGCCAGGGAGAGCTCTCCTCCTCCTCCTCCTCCTCCTCCTCGGCAGAGGCAGAGTACTGCAGGAAGTCCCATCCCGCCTCCGGAAAGCCAGACGGGGACAGGAAGTCAGCGGACCCCTCCTCATCTATGAGGAGCATGTTAGACGGGAGCAGGTATGAGGGCAGGGGCCTCCAGGAGAGCAGGGAGAAGGATGGGGCCACAGTTAAAGAGGCAGGCCGGCCAGAGGGGGGCAGCGGCGCTCTTGGAGCAACAGGAGCCTCTGCCCGTAACGGGCGCAGTGGGGTGGCAACAGCGCCACCAGGGGGCGGGCCTAACAAAGACCTCCCCACCAACCTATTGGATATCTTCAATCAGATCGCCCAGTTTGAGAAGGAGAAAGGGGCCAGGCCCAAAAAATAACCCCCCGTCCTGGGGCCAAAAACTATGATGGTGGTGAATTGACCCGTTGTACCTTAATTGCAGAGCCGATACGGGCATATCCCATCCCATACTATAGATCAATTTGCTGTGTTATTGGCCGTTATATTCATTATGCCTGCAGGTGTAATTAATCACCACTTCTCTTTTGATATCCATATTTGAGAGGTATGTATTATTTACAGTGTGCTTTTTGTGTAGGCCTATACATAAAAAATAAAAACATTCAGTGGTAGGTATTTTATATTGTTGTCAGAAAACACATGCAAACATCTGTTGTGTAGTTAATCTGCAGTGTGGGAGAAAAACCCTAATTTTTTTATTTTGTTTTAAAAAAATGTCTTATTCTTAATGGTATGTTTAAAACATACTTATCTTCTGCTGAGGTGGAGCTCCTGTGGGCATGGTCTTGTAGGTTCTCTTTAAAGGTTTCATACGTTCATTAATAGAACATTCTGAATTTCTATAATTTCTATAGCATTATTTGATTTGACAAACTTTGCTACTGTGGACAATGAACTTAATGTAATTAACAATATCAATGTAAAATGATCTCTGTAAGTATTAAGTGCCATGTTGTGTGATTTTGGTGTGTTCACCATAAACCTTCCCGTTTATAACAGCAGTGACTCTGTTTTTTTCTATGCCTGGTGTTTTGTTTGTTTTGTTTTTGCACAGAAAGCAAACCATAATACTAGAAAACAATAAAACGGTGTATTTTAATTTTAAAATCGGTCAGAAAACATCCTGAATTCAAACTACCAAATTCTACTGGCATTAAGAGTTTGTACTGTTAAGCCTGTTTATATATGTGGAATAGATGGTTTGTTTTTGTTTTTATTTATTTAAAGATGTCGTGGTTGAATATGAACTGAGTTAAGTCTAAGTTTAACCTTTTGGCCACTGTGAGATTTGTCTATTTACTTTGAATGTTATGCTGCCATTTGCTGGACATGTCAGGTTTCAAAGTATAATTGTGTATATTACATAACAGTTGAGGTTTGATTTTGTGAAGAAAAGGCAAGCTATCAACACAGTAGACAATCCTGATGGTCTAAAATATAGGATGAAGGTGAAATTACTGGGACATCTTAAAAAATCACGTCTTTTGCAGAATTACATTCATGGCAACATTATTGTAAAACAACATTGATACGATGATCTATAAATGGCATAAGCATACAGGAGGTTAAGCTTTTACGTAAACTGGAAGTTTTATTTATTTTTAACATGAAATAAGATTTGATTATTGTTTAAACCGTGGCCAGACAGCATTATCCCATATGACGGCATTGACATACATTCTTGTCCTGCTTCTACTGACTAGGAATAAGACTCCAAAGTTGCCTTATGGCTTATTGGAGCTGTAAGCTACTTGGTGTCACATTTTTGATTTAATAAAAGGACACTCACCCATTGACACACAACACTGACTGTGCGACCAGCCATGCAATGGCCTGTACCAAAGTAGCTTTTAGGCTTAGCTGCCATCCTCTCCATCATTATGAGGCCTATCATCAGCAAGGCAGCTGAGAGTAGCAACATTGCCCACACTATCTTGTTAAGGCAGATTAACTACTAATATACAGGCCCCAAAGAAACCTCTATCCAACTAATTCTGTTCACACATGCACATGCTGTTTCTCTGCTCTGATATCTTAATATTTAAACATTGACTAAGATCCCTAAGCCTATTATTTGTTTAGTAATAGCGCAACAGGAACTTTTGGACCACATAGTGTTATCGCTAAGGGACTGGCATTTTGGTGTATAATTGTTTCAGTATTTATTATTTAAAATGAATCAATGGAAATATACAGGAAACTGCCAAAAGACAGGTAGCCTGTAACCAGGCAAACAAAAGAACGTAGGTCGAATTGCAATGGTGTGCTGGATCCAGTCCACTATGATGATTTTTCTTTACATCTTCAGTAAATATATTAACTTGCTTAGAGCGAGAGAAGGGAATTAAAAAATCCCGTTTGGCGAGTGAAACTGGCCTGTCCTTGTTTCAATCTCCACTGGAGGGCAGTGCAACACCATAACATGAGCTTCTCAGTTAGTAACTTGCTGTTTGAACGCTTTCCCTCCCCAGAGAGTAAACTGCTTTGCTTTATGTGGGACATTGGGACACATGGTTACTTAGCAAGTGTACCTTCTGGCTTGCTTAATAACCTATAAAACAGAAACCTTAGCATGAATACACAAAGCATAGATCTTTGACCTTAATCACAGCATGATATATTTTGACATTGTTACATAATTTGTAAATGTCACTTTATGCTAGCCTACTGCTAATGTTCAATTACATCTTAAAGACCAAGTAATTGAGAGAAGCGGGTAAGGCAGTAACCCGAGTGTTATACCTGACTTTTGAGGTTGATACTGTACCTGGAGAAATGTAAGACACTTTTATGTTCTTATGCATGTATGCCAATGTATGGTATTCAGTAGGGGTGGGGAAACAAATCGATACTGCACAGTATATTATTTTCCATGGCAATTCCGATGCACTGACACCAAGTATCGCAATTGTTTATTTTATATATTTAAAAAAAAAAAGATTTCATAATAATATTAATTGCACATGAGAATTTAACTAATATTTATGACATGTTCATGTCAGTTAGTCGGCTTGACAATCACATTTTGCAGCAATACAATTTATGTGAGATGAAAAAAACGATGTTGACATAGATTTCCTTTGGGGATATAATTTGAAGTTGGAATTAATAAATTGCAAAATATCGCAATATTTTTAGAATCGCAATTATATGGTATCGTGGTATAAGTATCATGATAATATTGTATAGTGGAGCCGCTGGTGATTCCCATCCTTAGTATTCAGCAAGTAGGTATACTCAGAAAAAGAAATCACAGGAATATATTCACATAGGCCTTCATCTCTCGCCCACAAACACAGTCAACTGTACACTACACACAAAATGGCCATGGCTGCTGCATTTGTTTATTTAACTTTTTTTTGTGCATGTGTCAGGGTTCGTTTTGTTTTGTGACTTGCCTCTTCTTTCCTGCCCTCTGTCCAGTCATCATCTTCAGTCGATTCTCATTCCCAATCAGCTGCTGACTACACGTTGCCTTCACATGCCATTGACATCACAGTTATTTCCAACACATTTCTGACACACCTATGTGTGTTCCTATGTTGGGGTGACCTTCAAACGTTCAACATGGCAGAGGAGGAGATCATCTTGATTTAAAATCTAGACCTTGCGACATGTAGTACAACGCAAACATAATGGAGTAGGCCTAGGGGTCTTTGAATAAGTGTAGGCTATATTCTTTCTTTGTTTCAATCTCCGACAAATAAGCACTTAACATACTTGTAATTCCGACTTTACAATTGGGAAGCAGGATCTTGAGACTTGCATGTGATTACAGCATCTCTCCTCTCCAATATGTTAGTATTGGTCCATAATGCGATGCCACCAGTTATCCGTTTGCCTGAATATACAGTTAGCATATAGGCCTACACAGCTGCATTGCCTGTGCATGACCTTGTCTGTGTTCCGACTCACCATTACCTGTTTTAGATACCATTTTTTTTTTCTGTTGGACAGTTTCTGACACTCAATGTCAAATATGCATAGAGCGAGAGACCCAGGTCATCGAAAGACCTCAACGTCCTGTCTGGTAGGTCCTACTTGGCTAACCGCGATGACTCTTCAGATTGTAGCCCGTGTGAGTATCATCTCCCACCGCTGCCCCTCCAACCCCTCTCTCCCACCTGGAGCCTTTCTTCTCAAAGACCGGGGGGATTCCTCCTCTTAGAAGTCATTTTGTAGCGCTCAGGCAATCAGACCGTCGTACACGTGGAAGGAGATGAGACATTTTTAAATTGGTGTGAGGAGAAAGAGAGACAGCATGAAAAAAATAACTTTTTCATTTTCTACAATAAAAGGAGCTACATTGCATTCGGGGACTACCACAATGCAGAAGACTAGGTAATGGATTAGGAGGAGGATGTGTTAGTGGATAATGAGGAATTTTAACATTCCCCACCGCTATTCAGCAGCTCATACTTGTTTCCGCTGCCATTTACTGCAGTACATTTGTTAAAACTCACGTTTTGGTGAATGTATATGAAATATGATTTCTCTCAACATTGTTTTGACAGAATTTTGTGTATCAAGGAACTTCAAATATTAGTGTTAACATCCTCCAGGGGCTATTTGTTCTTCCACCAAGCAATCATTTAAAACAGACACACAAACAAAACACTAGGCTATTTTGTACAGTATCTTAATTGTTTATACTTAATTCTTAATTTAATGCTCATTCCTCAACATATAGTTAGTTATGAATGACCCTTTAACATCAGCTTGTCAAAACACTTCCATGTCTGCAACACAACCCCTTAAGCCTTCTGCAAAGCTGAACTATTTGGACTTGCTCAACTATTTCCATTTTTGTTGAATCAGCAGTTTAAGTGGCTGGAGTTGAGGCTTGAGAGGCTCTAGCCAGCCAGGACATCTTGTAGCCTATACACACCGGGGTATAAAGGACACACATTTCTGGAAGTATTCAAGGCCAAAGAAAAATATGCGGAGCGCAATCTGTTGGTTTGCTAATAGCGGACGAGACAGAGCATTCCATTTAACAACACATTCGTTCTCTGACCTCTTTTTTTCTTTCTGTCTTCTATGTCCCTTCCATCCCTATTTCAACCCCCCCCTCCCCCTCCCCCCTCCTTCCTATTCCTCTGTCCATGCATACATAAATGTTCTGGTCTTCGTTGATGATTGATGTTTTCCAAGGCTTCAGCATTCTGTTGCTCCTCTGTAGACGCAGGGGACGAGTGCATTGTGTGGCCCGAGGGAAAATTTCCTCCCAAATTACACTGATGCAAAACGTGCCCATACATACACATACATTTGCGCGTGCACACACACACACCCGCGCTCGCTCTCAAAGTAGTACACCTTTTTGCAAACACAAACACACACGAGCACATTCAGAAAGCTGGCAAATTCCATTATGTTGTAGAACTCCAAAATAAGATTTGGGTTAATTTAGTAAACACAGGGTCAGGGGCTGCCACAACAGCAAAAATGTGGTGAGGGGGGGAGGTAGATTTGTGTGCACACGTGTCTACGAGCGTGTGTGTGTGTGAGAGAAACGCTGACTGTGTGAAGCCATGGCAGCAGTCTAAAAACCCGGCGAGTCCCTCCAGAGATAGTGCTTCTTTCTCATTTGCTCTGGCCCTATTTTAATAATAGCTGTGCATAAGTAATTTCTACAAGGCCAAGCAGCCACATGGGCGCGTTTAGTGAGGGGAAATTAAACTCATTTTATCTGCGAGCAGGTGGATTCCTATTTATCATTAACATGCATAGAATTTGCACAATGTTATTTCTCGACCGCTGCTACTGATGGAACGTCATCCAAATAATGTCGGAGGAGGGTCTGCCTTTTTAATATTTATTTATTTTTTAATTTATTTATTTAATTTCTTATGCTGGAGTGAAATTCGTAGATAAAACGGCTTGGTTCTCTCTCTCTCTCTCTCTCTCGCAATTTTCTGCTAACGGAAACTAATTCTGGGAAGCTTCTTATTACAGCGTAGGCTCATTGGGTTTGCATTAAAAGGGGGACAGGATCGACGTTAGGATTTCTGCAGATTTTCAGGAGATGCTTTAATGGTCTCTTATATCATTAGTAACGCCTCCATCCTTCCTCTCATGGGCCCCTTCCTCATACTTTAACTGGCATTAAACAATCTCTTCTCATTGGCCTACTAATACAACTG
This sequence comes from Typhlichthys subterraneus, assembly GCA_027564835.1. Lineage (NCBI taxonomy): Eukaryota > Metazoa > Chordata > Actinopteri > Percopsiformes > Amblyopsidae > Typhlichthys > Typhlichthys subterraneus. The sequence continues at coordinate 2,920,165 of JAODUH010000019.1, read as the reverse complement.
GAGTGTATTTGACTTCTTGATTTAGACCCTGTGAAAATATTGGAATGTAAAGCATAATATTTAATGCATGGCATTAAGGTTAATAATTGCTGGATATACAGTATATGCCTGTGTTATTTAGCGCAACTCTTTGGTGGGATTATTAGCTATTTTTTCTTTTAATTTGTTATGGATACTTAATCTTTTATTTTGGTAACGTCTTAATTTTGGACCGTTTGTGCTTAGCCACAAACATCCAGCTCTGTAAAACCATCCAAGTCCAACCAACAGTGAAATAAAACAATCTGCGGTCCTAACAAATCAATGTCCAACTGCCAATGTTTCACATCTATTGCCATCGCGTTATCACGGGTGTTCCCCTGCATGCACCCCCACGCCGTTGTGGAACAGCATCAGAAGGAAACATGGGAGATGTGGTTGTGCAGGATTAGACCTGCGTGTGACCATGTCATTCACACCCTTGTTTACTGCGATGATGATGTGTGGGTCTGTGCCTCCTTTTCTCTGCCCTGACAAATAACAGCATCGCACCCCCATCACAATGTCTCTGACAGCCAGCCAAGCAGGCAGGCAGTCAGCCATTGTTTTGTAATGTGTTTCACTCTGCCAGCGCTGATCCTTGCTAAGGTACTTACCATGCCATTGTTGTCTAAGTATGCTATTTTCTGGCTGGGCACCTCCACTATAGTACGAGAAGGGTATTTCATTTTTTTTTTCTTTTTTTTTATTATGAAAAGAGAGGTTTGTTACAGTCAATGTCATGATAATCCTGGTGTGTAATATGTATATGTGTCAACAGAGAGAGAGAGAGAGACGGGGTCTTAGCAGGACTCAGCTGACAGAGAATGGCACTAGTGACACAGACAAACAGGCCCCATTCAGTACTTTCTGTCATCCGTGACACCAAATTACAGTTTATCGTAATAATTTCCACTATATGGATACTTTAGAAGTAGTATACACTCTAATGCCTCATGGACATGTCAGTCGATGTAGGATGGCATCGCTAAAATTATGAATATCACTAGATGGCAGTATTAGTGGGGACATTCAAATAAACACGCAGTATCTTTATTTATCTTGTAAATTAAGTTTGAAGTTAAATTCAACTGATTAGAGGGCGATATATATTGATTTATGTATAGCATATTAAACTTTCAAACAAAATCTACAATCACATTGTTCACATTGTGTCACCTTAGACCTACAATACCATATTTTGGACTGTATACATTTCTGCTTGTTTTACATGTAAGTATTCATTACACAGGGTCAGGGTCCTTATATTTCTGGTGTGTGCATATTTCTCCTGCTCATTCTGTCAACCAAACATTTTCTTATAAATCTCCAAGAGTATTAATAATAAGCCTAATATAGAAACATATTTGAACCTAGGTCCTCCAATAAGTAGATTATAAACATTTATTACAGCATGTTATCATAATATCCTGCACAGCATATTGCAGAACTTCAGTGGGCCAGTATTTCTCCTGGTGCAGTGGAAGATCATAGTTAATTCAGCAGCGTTATGGTAATGTAGAGGTCCCTATCGGTCCCCACATCATACATACTAACAAGCTTAGGATAAGCCCGGCTGGGAATGGTATGAGGTTTGAATTTCTGGAGCCGCCGTGCTCTCTGCAGCCAAATCTCACTTCAACAGAAACCAATGCGGTGATTCCTCTGCTTAAAAAATTAGTGCTAGTGCGCATATATATATATATATATATTACTTTTTTGCAAGGGAAGGAGGTTATATATAATTTTTTTGGGGGGAAGGCAAAAATAATTTTGAAGGGGCTAATCATCCAGGAACTCTAATATGCCCTAATATACAACACAGTGCACAGGTAGAGCACCATTGTTGACTAATTTTGAGATGCCAACATGGTCAACTTATTGTGTTGAGTTGGTGTAAATTGCCATGTATCTGCCATAAGCATGTTATGCCTCTGGGCTCATCAGGCCAATGTGACCTAAGGAAGTGCTTCCGCTGTGTGATAGCCAGTGACAACAGCTTTCGGCTCATAAGACTATTCTGCAGTAACCTCCCACAACCCCGCTAAACCTCTACAGTGGAGAGGAGCAAATAGATTCAGTGGCTTAATGAGATGAGGTGAGCTACTGTCAGTTAAGTCAAGTTGTAGACTGCTATCAGGATAACGAAATACCAAATGCATTTAACTTTTTTGAACCTTATGGAAATGTTTAAAGAGAGGAACTTTTTAATTCCCTACAGGATGCAATCTGGTGTTTTTGGACCAACTTAAACATGACATAATAACAACAAACAAAAATGTGGAGGTGATTTGGCCCTTGCTCATTTCAAAATCCAAATGCACTAAACGACAAACACACAGTGTGTGTCACGAACAGTAGACAATATACTATTTCCACGCCGTGCCCATTACAACAGATATGACTTTGATAAATTGTGTGCCTACATGTGTCTTCTTTACATAGGCTATACGTGTACAGTAGGTGACCTTCAACACATCTTTAGTATCATTTTCTTCATCTTGTCTGTGAGAAGGCTCGTAGTCACATTGTTGCAATGCAGTGACTTTTATTTCCATGTGTAATACTGTATGTCTGAATTCCATTGTCAGTTACATTACCGTTAACCACGTTAAAATCACAGTAATTGGAAATGTGTTAAAATAAACATGCATCTGAACACTCAATAATTGCCCATAAAGTATATCAGCCTCTTTTTTTTTTGCAGGTGTCATTTCTTGGGACTTCCTCTCTTTCCTTTTCTATCTTTCATCCCCCACCACACCTCCCGGATAATCATTTTCAATATTACACATTTTGGCACTTGTAGCAGGTCTCTCAGAAAAATTAATGAATGCAAAGTGCTATCAAAATTATACATTTGGAGGGGAAAGAGAGAGAGAGAGAGAGAGAGCGGTGAATGAGAGAAATGTTGCGAGTGGGGGTGGGGGGGGATAGATGAGGACGTTCTGGTCTCATTAAGAGAGCAGACAGAGTGGAATTAGTCTGAATATAATGACAGGCCACGCTATCTCATGTAAAAACAGCCCTGTTTTTCCTCTGTCATTCATTGGCACTAGTAATTAGTTTTGGCCCTAAAACTGCCACCCTTTACTCTAGAAAAGGCAGATGTGATTTGAGGTGCAATTTAATCTTGCTTTAATGAAGAACTAATGGACGCATGGCAAATTACTTTCTCTCTCCACCAGCACCACCAACACCCCCATCCCAAACCCCATTCTGATTGAACATGGGGCCACCGGGATACACACACACACAAAAAAAAAATCTATTTCCTGCTTTTGAAAAGATCAAGAGTATCTTTGATAATGGAGAGAGCGATGTGCGGCATGGCTCACCGTGACGAGCCAACAAGCTCTTTTGCTGGACTCACAATTCAGTGGAGAGGAGGCCTACAATTATGGACAAAGCGAGAGGCTGCAAGAGCCCCCACCCCCTCCCCTCCCCGGCAGCACGGCGGATAGCCTCCCCAGTGCTCCAGCCCCCTTGTTAGGCGAAGGCCCCCGGAGGTGTCACACAGGAACAATGAGGCCTGATAAATTACCCTCGGCTAAAAAAGATGTACTACTAATTTTCAATTACACCTATAATGCATTCCCAATCGCGGGGAGAAATTGGAACGCGTTTATGTGTATGTGTGCTCACGCGCACGCACGTGGCTGCAGGGGAACAAACAGACGTGGACTCAATGCTCTCTCTCTTTCTATCTCTCTCTCTCTCGCTCGCTCTCTCTCTCTGTCTCTTTCTGTTTGTAACAGAGCAGCTTAGTAAAAGGATATGAGGCAAGATTGTATTAGGAATAAATGACATGGTGTTTAATATAGCAGCTCAGTGGCGGTTTAGTATCACCATGAGAGCAGCAATGTCGATTGGGGGGAAAATAATGGAGGATAATCATGGCCTAAAGACAAAATTACATTAAAAGAAAAAAGTCTAATATACACTCATTTTAAATATTATGTTGTTGGGAAAACCAAATGTTTGCTGTTTGAGAGGATAGTCAGATTGTGTGTGTGTGTGTGTGTGTGACAGAGAGAGAGTGAGAGGATTATTTGCTAAAGTGTTAAATATGAAGAGAAAGAGAGAGGATTGTTTGCTAAAATGTTTGAAGCATGTATGTGCATGTTTGGAAGAAATGCACACTGTGTTTCAGACTAGCATTGCTGATGATGTTTTACAGAATATACCAAACCAAATGAAATGATGTCCTTGCATCGGGTGAAAGAAGGATAAGGGAACTGTGGAAGGTCAAACGTGCATCCTACTGTACTTTCTATGTGTGTGTGTGTGTGTGTGAGAGCACATGCACTTGACTAAACTAGCGGCATGGCATAAAGCCTAATAGCAGTGGGCTTAACTCTTGCACACAGCCTTGCTACATATCTGATTACTGCGCCCAGTAATTTTCTTTCCTTAAATAAGGAAGAAATTGGATAGGATGAATGAAATTTGGCTGTCATATTGCAATGATGGTGCGGCGGAGAGATTATGTGTTTCATATAATCGTTCATCATTTCCCGACCAGTGTTCAGGCTTAGCATAATGGAATTGGTAAACTGGTTTAAATCATGTGAGGCCAGACTACATCAGGCAGGCTGTGAGGGTCTCTCCTTAATGTCTTCAGACGCAGCAGAATGTTTGCTCTGCTGAGAGTTGCTGGTTACGCATACACATACACACACATACACTCACACACTCTCTCACACACGTATGCGCACGCACGCACGCACGCACGCGCACACACGTACACGCACGCACACATGCACACACGAATAGTGTGTATACATGATATTGACAGTCATTGTCTTCATAAACTATTTTTTTTAGGCTCTAAGAGCTATACATGATTAATAAACTTCACAATTTAAATAATACCTCCTATCTCTCAATTTATGACCTGTTGTAAAATGTTGTTGGATAGTTACATAGAAAAAATAACATTTACACACTTTTGAAAACCGTACTTCACAACACGTGATATGTAACATTTACATTCTATCATTCTATTGTCTATCATCTGCCTGCTTCAGCGAGCTCACTCATACCTGGATAAAAGTGTCAGCATTGTGAGGATCATGTTTTTCGATTGATTTTCTCAAGTTCTTTTACACAGTCCAGTCTATCATTTTGCGTGTGAAGCTCCAGGAGATGCAGGTGGACACCTCCGCAACTTCATGGATTATTGACTACCTGACCAAAAGACCACAGTTTGTGCGAATGAGGGGTCTGAACGGGTGGTCATCAGTACAGGAGCATCACGGGGGACTCTCACCCTTTCTCTTCACGCTGTACACTTTAGACTTCCAGCACAACTCCATCTCCTGTCATCTGCAGAATTACTCAGATGTTTCCATAGTTGTGGGGTGTGTCAGTGGAGAGGACAGGGATTTGGTTGACCACTTTGTGTTACGAGAAACCACCTTCTCTTAAACGTGACTAAGACGAAGGAGATGGTGGTAGACTTCAGGAGGTCCAGGACAATATTGAACACCATTAACCTTCTGGGAGAGGAGGTGGAGGTTGTGGAGACTTGTACTAGGGTGTAGGCTTGGACAACAGAATAGACTGGAAGATTGATGCCATCTACAAGAAGGGCCAGATCAGACTGTAGTTTTTGAGGAAGGTGAGGTCCTTTAATGTGTGCAGGAAGATGTTGATAGATGTTCTATCAGTCGGTTGTTTTCTTTGCAGCCATCTGCTGGGGCAACAGCATAATAGCCAGTGACTGTACGAGATTGATCAATTTGATACAGAAGTCTGGCTCTGTGCTGGGGTTTGCTTTGGAGCCCCTAGAGTTGGTTGTTGAGAGAAGAATGTTGCACAAATTATTTTGCATCATGGACAATACTTTGCATCCACTGCACAACCTGCTGGTCGGGCAGCAGAGTTTATTTAGCTGGAGACTCCTACAACATGACAGGAAGTCATTCACACCCACTGCCATTACATTACATAATAACTCTGGACAGGGAGAGGAGACTGAACAGCATCTGATTAAGACATATTATTAATATCAGACTCAATATTTAAATATTAGCATTGTGAAGTAACGACAAGTGGCACATCGTCTCTGTGCATAATAGCATATGTGTATATTTCAGATTTTTATTTGTAAATATATTTTAAATATGTCAATCAGATTTTTATCGACCTCACATTATTAGTTTGTGTAAATATGAAAGGAAAATAAAAGTATATTTTTTGTCATTTTGTTATTTGTGTGAATTTGTTGCTGGAACACTGCTATTTACCCTCTGGGATTAATAATAAAGTTGATCTATCTATCTGTCTGTCTGTCTGTTTGTCTGTCTGTATTTAGCCTTTTAACACACACTTTGGTTTTGATTTTACTTACACTGTAATTACAGTTAAACAATTCTGTAAATGCAATACTGTAATATTGTTAAGATATCCATCTTAATATTTTGTCATTAAGTGGCATACATCCCTAGTTGGTTTTTCGGGTATGTTCCCATGGCAATGACAACTCTATCTAGTCTGTCTCCTGAAGGTGAATTTGGCCACTAGGTGTCACAGTAGCTGTTTCTCACATCGGAGGACCAGACTGCGTGTCTGCTTGAGTCAACCACATTCACTATCATCCTTGATATGCTAAAGGTGGTTGCTGGGGTTAGTTAACTGGTTAGAGCATTTTCCAAAAACAATATATAGAATTCCTAAAAAGATCCATATATGCTTTAGTAAACTAATATGATTAGTTTTCAGATATGCACATTTGTTGGCATTGTTTTGGATGATGTCTCACACTGGCCTTCTATTTTTGAAGTGCTCCCTGGGCTGAGATAACTAGCCATGTTAGACCACTAAATTCATGTCTCCTGTGGCTGGGAGCATTCTCACCTGGGACTCTTCTCATTAGGGCTGAAATGTGTTTTTCACATCTGACCACTTATGGATGGTTCTTTATTTATTTACATATTATTTGCACCCAAATTAGTTTAGTGGAGCATTGTGGAATCCCCGATCAGGCAAAACAATAAATACATTACTCATCATAACTCATCATCATGCTGTCTTAAAGAACATTTTCAACTTGCCTAAATGGAACATTGGAGATCATTGTGGAGATGTATCCACCATTCCCAATTTATTATGTTACTGTGAGCTGTTGTGTTGGATGTGTATATTTGCAACAAATCCCCTCAGAGGCAGGTGATTGTAGCCAGACTATTGTTTGAAACACTTGCGTTTCACATTCATTTGTCCCAATTATACAAACAAACAAGTATCTGTAAAAAAGAAAAACTAGTATTTAGATTTTTCCAATTCTGTACTATGCCATTTACTTTACAATAGCAATTAAACTAATAAATGCTCTGACAATATGATTATAGAAAACTGGTCAGGTGGCACTGGCTGGAGGGTGAACCTGACATTGTTTTAGATAGTTGGGGAAACTGGAGCACCCAGATGAAACCCATGCAGAAACGGGGAGAACATGAACACGCAAACTCCACACCGGGACGACCAGGGTTAGAACCCAGGACGGACCTTCTTGCTGTGAAGCAACAGTGCTATCCACTGGGGGACCATTATTATGCTGTTTGAGTATTACTAAAGTTTTGATTTGTAATTGTATATTTGTTGACCAGTCAGAAAAAAAGCTTGTTGATATTTGAACTCAATCAAAAGCCAAACCCCCTCAACTTCATTACCCTATGGTGCTCCCACAGAAGCTATCCCCCCACATTGGAAACACATTGTCAAGGCTAGGATTGTGTTGTGTGAGGTGCACCACTATGTTTGTATTTCCATTTATGGAGCTAGGGGTTTTTAGTAACACAATTTTTTTTTCAGTGCACACAAAAGGACAGACACATGGTTTTACCTAAAAACATGAGTCTTTGCCTTTGTTCAGTAAAAGATGGATGGATGGATGGATACATTTCAAATAGGCGGCATATGAAATTTGTTCTAATACCATAATACTTTTTTTGAATGTCCATGGGTGCACAGCAACATGAGGTAGTCTATATAAGCTATAGCAGTTTATTTTGCAGAACAATCATAAAATGTAAAAAGTACTCATGTTACCCCATTGTCTACAGTAGGTGTTTTTACCCTACCCTGTTGCTACAGACGCGTTAGCCCCTGTTCCAGTTAAACCCATCTCTAAATAGCCTCTACGCGCGTCTATAAAACAAACAAATAAAACAATTACAACAATATTATTACTGTTTCACAACGGGAATTAATATATATATACTATATGAAAATATATAGTGTCGTCAGTTAAACTAGAATAGCATATGAAACCTATAAGACTCAAAAATTGGGTGATTGATGATATATGAATATATATATATATATGTATGTATGTATGTATGTATGTATGTATGTATGTATATGTATATGTATATGTGTAGCAATACTAGCCAACTGTTCTTGTCACCACCGGCACTGTACATGTGACAATTAGAAAAGGACAAAGGCTACAGTTGTTTAGAATAATTTATGTTTTTTTAATGTGTTGACCAGGAAGTGAATCAGTTAAACTGTCTAAATCCAAATTAATGTACTGTTAGAAACATGTCTCATTCAAAAGAATGGTTTACATTTTATCGAGATTGTCACAAGGTTTTTATTCATCCCAGATACTGAGTGGAAAGGCTGAGCAGCCGGACTTCAAGCAGCACCTGTCCTCCCGGCATGCTTTGCGTACCCATAATGGAGGAACTGGCGGTGGAGATCCGTGGCTCCAACGGAGCTTATTATAAGGTAAAAACACTTTATTACAGACAAATCAACCTATATAGTTTATTACAAACTGCGCACTTAAAGCCCGGTGGACCAAGGTACCGTCCTGCTGTTGTTAGACAAAGTTGAGCTCGCTAACGCCCTCTTGTAGCTTCAACTCGATAAGCTAACCAAACTTAGCCAGCTACTGTAAGCTAGTTTAACTACGGTACGGTAGCATTTGTCACAAACTCTCACCTAGGGGGAGAGGTGTCTGCTTCTATGCTGCAAATCGAAAGCATACAATGTACAATAACATAATCATCTACCGCACAGGCACTCTTGTCGTTGCTTGCTTTCTTTACATTCATATGCTGGCTAAATCTTACAGTGCTGCAGTACTTACAGTATGTTAGTTGGCTGGTTGCTAACGACTGTTAAATGATGATGCCAAACTAAGGTACAATATTATTTTATCACCCCGTTGCAGTACCGTACCGATAGCATGAATGTGTTTTCGTGGACAATAAAGACTAAAAAGTCTATAACAATTAAAACGGGGTTGTGATTTGGCCCATCGCTTTTGTGTTCGCTTAGGTTTTAATCCTTTATTTAGCTGTTAGCTGTTCATCTACCGTATTTGATTACCGTAGCCCGTTGTTAACAATGCAATCCTCACCAACAAGTGTTTGAGTAATTAATACCTCCTAGATTGTATGGGCTGCCATGATGTATCTGGAGCTCGCTGTTTACCATAGCCAGGCTGTTTATGGCTGTCTATTATTTGATACTGCGTCACACTTAAGTTATGTGATGTGTGTGTGAGAGTGTGTGTGTGTCAGTCAGCTGTTCCTTGTCAATCGGGACCAGTTGTCATGTCAGGCTCACTGATACCCTGGACCTAAGAAAGCTATTTGTAGACCTGCTGGCCAGATACATTCTCCACCACCTCTGTGTCTCCTCCACTACTCAACTACGCCACTACGCCCTATAGCCCCCTGCTCCCCCCAAAAAAGCCAAAAACATCCACTGCGATTTTTTTTTTCCCCCACCGCCCTTCTGCCCTCCTCTTTTATCTCTATCTAATTCCATGCCTCTACTCACTGCCTTGTGCATGTTCAACCTGGAATTCACAAGTTCCCCCCTGTGTGATCTCCTTTTGCCAGCTGCCAAGCTAAATTCCTGACTAGCTATCTACAGCACTGTGTAGTTGTGTGTGTGTGTGTGTGGACAATCACAGCAGTGCTGATGGAACATACAAGCCCCCTGCCCCCAATACAGGATAGAAAATATTGTAGGAAGAAATGGTCATGAGGCCGATATAAAAAATTATGGCTGTGTTAGGGGACACCACAGAGTTTACTATTTACTTGTTTATTGTCAACCTTAAGCTTAAAGGCAGGGTTAGTCATTCTCAAGAATGCCAAGCTCAAATCAAAACACTCTCTCTCTGCAGTGCCACCTCACACATTGAAACGCATTGTGAAGCAAAGCGTAGTACTATGGCTTTGTTGTTGTGAGCGGTGTTTGCCACTTTATGTTGTGTAAAAGTTTCAGATTATTATTATGTCCCCATAATTGTCTAAACAAAATCTGCACCTGTGCAATACAATATACTTGTGTTAATCAGGTTAACTGTTAGCATGCCTGTGGGGGGAAAAACAACAACAATTTACTTAATTTCTCTTCGTGTTTACAGGGCTTTGTCAAAGATGTCCATGATGATTCTCTCACCATTGCCTTTGAGAACAAGTGAGTTTTACACACACAAACAAACACCTTTCCTAATACAGCTGCAACTTGTGCCCCAGACACCCTGCACATACGTTTACATGGACTAAACCAGTACTGAGGTTGATTGTGGGGTCTCACTCTTAACACATTACATTTTTTTGACTGTGCGGTAGACTCATGTGTATTTGAGTATTTGTTGCTGATAAATGCCGCTGATGTAGTTGGCAGCCAGAACGCCAAGTCCCTTTCAACGACGTTAGGATGCCACCGCCTGTTGATGCCAAGAAAGAGATTGGAGAAGGGGAGGAGGTGGAGGTAAGCGCGCGCGCACATCTTCAGCTCTCATCAATACCTGCTGTGTTGTAGCAGTACAAACTCATGATTGAAGTCTCACAGTAGGCAGGAATGATTTTTAAAACATCTATTTTTCTTCTTTTTTTGCCAATAGACAATATTTTGTCCGCAAGTTCGACTGGTATCAATTTTATACTATTTGTATATATTATTCATGAATTCCATATACATTTCTTTTATACTTGTAAACACATGAAAGCAAGAAAAGGCAAAATAACAAAGATCGATTTTCCATATCGGCCAATCTCATTTTTTGTGTGAAAATTTGATGGATTGGTGTATCCTTAATATTTTGCACTTATTTGTTAGATATCTCTTTACCCTCCCCTTATAAGAATTGTTCTTTAGATTGTATTTGTTTTATCAGATCTTCTCTAGGGCTAATGAGCAGGAGCCCTGCGGTTGGTGGCTGGCAAAAGTGCGCATGATGAAGGGAGATGTACGTTGTGATACCGGATAAGTATATCTTCACACATCCTCAGGACCATTGTCTGCAGTTTAATGCTGACATTTTTAGCTCAGGATATTGCACTGTAAACCAAAACTCACCAGGGAACCGTATTTATTAAGTTCTTTAGTATTCCAGACTTGCAGCTAATGGGTTCATTGCACGCTCAACCTGTGTCTCGGCCTCTGTCTGTCCAGTTCTATGTCATTGAGTACGCAGCTTGCGACGCCACCTACAACGAGATAGTGACCTTTGAGCGCCTGCGTCCGGTCAACACCAACAAGGCACTCAGCAACGGCTCCTTCTACAAGTGCAGGGTGCCTGTCCCTCAGGATCTACAAGAGGCGTACGTACATCAACTGTAGATCCACCTCAGTCATGACACTGTATGTGTCTACAGACCATATGATGTCAACACTGCCTTAGTCGATCATACACATTTTATATATAT
>JAODUH010000019.1:2892363-2905006 GCA_027564835.1 Typhlichthys subterraneus | reverse complement strand
AAAATGTACCGAACCGTGACTTCTGTACCTCGGTATGAACCGAACCGTGACTTTTGTGTACCGTTACACCCCTACTGACCATACCATTTTTAAAGGTGCAGTCAGCAATTCATTAATTAATACATACACTTTTTGTCACATTCAGCAACTATCTCCTCACTAGCTGCTGTGTATGTGCTGAAAATATCTGGGTCATTTTTGAGAACACTTGCTAATTTCTAGCTCAAGTCAAAACAAACTCCCTTAGAAGCTCTGCCCCACACATGGAAACATGAAACACATTGTGAAGCCTAGGGCATTGTTGTTTGGGCCACTGTGTTAACATATTGTGTATATTATGCCATTATAATAGTATAATACAATAGTTTTAATATTATTTATAAATAATGTTACTTTTCAGCGCTAGCAATACTCATTAGCTGACATGACTTCGCAGGGTTTAAAGAATTCCGGGAGTTTTGAGCCGCTCCGAATCGCCAAATAAAACTTCCGGTATTATGAGGAAAGCCAGCGCCACCAATCAGAGACTTCGCTGTTATACTTTAGGATTGTGGGTACTGTAGTATTTATCTGTGACATAGCGAATATGTCACAGATGTGTCTGCAACTACAAGGCTGGACTGTTGCCAAGCAAAACATTAAAATCATGCTAGCTTGTTACATATGTTTTCACCTTCCCGCAGGTCAGCTAATTTGTATTAATACATAATAATACATCCACTTTTGTATCATGTAGTCAACTACATTTGCGTGTTTCCATTTATCATCCAGCCATTTAAGTAAAATCTGTAAAAACTGTTATTAGGATGACACTGGTAAAGCGGAGTGATACATGCATAGTTAAAAGTCCCAGTGTGTTAGACTGAAATATTGGCACTCATGGAATGCCTCTTGTCCAATCAGATCACTTGGTCGGAACTACCTGTTGTATAAAGTGTAGTAGGCTTTGATGGCTAGTATTTGTAATGGGGTCTGCCAGTACGGCAGCACACACTATCAAATAGCTCTCCATCCATGCTCCACTAACATGTCCTTCTCCAGGCACCAACTCCGAGCAGTCCAACGCCTCGGAGACGGACTCTGAGCGCAGGGACGAGCTGAGCGACTGGTCCTTGGCCGGGGAGGATCAGGACAGGTGGGCGCCATTTATTGCGCCGTGTGTGTGTGTGTGTGTGTGTGTGTGTGTGTGCTCTCAAAGTCACTCAGTGCGCTCTGTGTGTGTTGCCGGGTTCAGGGAGAGGGGCCCCCGCAACCAGCGGGACAGCCGCCGGAGGCCAGGAGCCGGCAGGGGCCGTGGGGGTCCTGGAGGGAGGGGCCGAGGAGGGAGAGGAGGATACAGCAGCACTGCTGGTACCACACACACGTACACACAATGCCGTCCTTCTCTCACACTAGACAGGCCCACGTTAAAGTCTTCCCTTTTCCCCACACACAAACACACAACCTCCCTCGCAAGGCGGGCCTCGCGACCACGAGGGTAACCACGGCTACGGGGCCCAAGAGGCGAACACGGAGACGGACCAGACGGCCGACACGGACGCCAGCGACTCCAACACTCTGGCCAATCGGCGGCGGCGGTCGCGCAGACGCCGCACGGACGAGGACGCCACCCTGATAGACGGCCTGAGCGAGTCTGACAACGCCTCCTTGAGCGAGAACGGCACAGGTAGGATCCGGTCTGGTGTTTACATGCGCTGCCAGAATAACCTGCTGGCATCACACAAAACGAAAACAGCATTTCCGAAGAGAACTGGCATTTCTCTTCCGATTGAGGCGTTTATATGGGGCATTTTCTTTCAGGGTTGGGCTTTAAACCCAATTCCAGTCAGAATAATAGGGTCCATGTAAATGCAGCTACTGTGGCCCTTACGTATGCATCACCACACACCTCCTTAGGCAGTTATGAACTGCCCTGCACGTCCCCCCGCTCCAACACACCTGACTCAAATGAATGGCTTGTTAGTGTTGGAGCAGGGAGGCATCTAAAACATGCAGGGCAGTGGGCCTCCAGGATCAGGGTTGAGAAGCACTGTGCTATGGTGTCGTACCAGGGGGCCAGGGGCCGACGGTGCCCGTCACAAGACAACTGCAAAATTGCGTATGTGTGACCAACAATCGCTCACACGGACTACAACCAGGAAACGGAGGTCTGTGTGTGTCCTCTCCTGCGCTGCCCACTTATAGCACCAAAACAAATGCATTTTGTATTGAAAGGCGGCATTCCATCATCTGCCTAGTTTTTTATTTTTTTCTCTCATTTGCGTATTTGTGACCGCAGCTTTATTAAAAGTAACTAAGGGGGCGGTGCTATCAGTACGATTAATCTGCTTTCATTTTTTCTATAATTCATCGAAATGAATGAATGAATTTATTTACTTAATATTAAATATGTGCTTGTGGTCGGGAACTCCAGTATTGCAGGTTGTATCATCTTCTGTTTGTACTGCGCATTCGGCAAAAGAGCAGCTTTATCGATGACGTGATTCTTAACTTTTAATCACTTGCTTTACTGCAATAATGAGCAAACTGTGTCGTACACTGTCAGTGAGTGAGCAACGGTTTTAGTGCGCCTAAATCTCATCCATCTTTTACTTCTGACCTGACCTCATTTAGGTAGGAGTGCACATTCTTAGCCAATAAGAACCAAGCTTTTTCCAGTGAAATCCGGAAGTACATAAAAATCTCAAAGCGGTTGTTTTATTAATTTACTTATCAATTTATATTTATTTAGAAATTATTTTATTGATGTATTGCTAGACAAATAATGTAATAATAATACATTTTGTAATGATTCTACACTATATAAATTATTAAGTTTATTAAGTTTGAATGATGACATTTAAAAGATGCAGATGTATTTTAAAGATAATGCTGCATAACTTGTAACACCAAAGCTAACCTACTCTACCGGTACGTCAGAATATTTAACAAGAAGTAACTCTGAGACCTTCTGTAGCCAGCAATGCTGAATACATCGTAGAGGAATTTTCTAGGTGTTTTTATGCCATGATATGGGAGGGGATGTCTAAGCCCCTCCCCTCTCTGTGATGACCCATCACTCTTAGATGACCCGGAAGCTAAACCTCAGCGCCGTAACCGTAGCCGCCGCCGTCAAATCCGCCTGCCTGAGGAAAGGCAGCCAGGTAACTATGGTAACCGATCTGGCGATTGCTACTAACGGCACGCACGTCTGAAGGATTGTTCGCCAGGTGTGTGTGTGTGTGTGCAGTTGTCACCATGCAACATACAATAACCTACCATTTGATTTAAACGGTAATTAAACAATAGAATCCTCCCTGTTAGGTGAGTGTTGCATGATGCATCATATTTACTGGCTCGCGCTCAAATTATGTAGTGATGGAAGTTCTTCTAAATAACAACAAAAAAAGACTACTAATTAAGTGCATTACGTACGTCTCATGACCCTGTCTGGTAATACTTCATGATGTGATTAGTCTACTCTATATCATGACCCAGCCTGGGTCTACTTCATGGTATGGTTTGTTAAGCACACATTTATTTATGTTTCCACTTGTGTCTCCCTACCGCCAAGGGATCACCTCCTCTTGCCCGGCCATGATTGCACATGTTCTTTACCAATTTGCCTATTTATATAAATAGAAAATCACCTATCCAATGGCCATGTTGACGCTCTGTGATTATATGTTTGTAGCTACTGGCTCTGACCGGCCACGAGATGCTCTAGGTGGCAGTTGTGTTGGCTTTATTGCCGTGTGTTTGTATCATCAGCCACTTGGTACTTCTGAATGTAATGAACGTCCAGTGTTAATGAAGGCACGAAGCTTTGGCCCAGGTTAATTTAGTTTACCGCAGCTTGAGAACTAAGACTGTTGCATTGCTCTTTGTTGCATTGGCTGTCCAGTGACTGTGGCTGACTACATATCCAGGGCTGAGTCTCAAAGCCGACAGCAGCCGACTGCTAAAGACACCAAGGTGAAGGTCAGTGCATAGACATAGTACTACGGGCTGTTTTATTGACAGCCACACTTATTTAGCGTGTGATCTGACAGTCTGTCTGTGTGTGTGTGAGTGCGAGATATTTATGTGACCTGCTTTCATTAATGTTTCATGAAACTCTTAAGGAACATGGTCTGCCAATCTGCCCACAGGAGCACGTGGATGCCATCGCAGAGCACAGCCCTCAGTCTGTCCCGGCAGCAGCCAATGGCCCTAGCGACGCAGCATCGGGCGGCGACAGCGGCAGCAACAGAGGCAAAGCTTCCAGATCTCCCAGCGAGAAGCCCGCCGAAGTCTCCTGCCAGAGTGACTCAAATGCACAAGCGGTTGTCAACGGAGTCTCCTAAAACAGACCTGGACAGATGAAAGGGAAAAAAAAAAGGTTTCAAGTATTTGAACTTCATTGGGCGCACTTGACTTACGTTTCCTCAACACTCACCCTCTGTCACGTAAACGTGAAACTTTACAATATAATATAAATAACTATTGTTCAGATATTTGAAACCTGTTTGTCTTCAGATTCTGCCAAGGTCTGTGGTTGCTCACCACACACTCTGAGGCTGTCTAACTCACTTCAACGTAATGCATTTATACAATAGTTATTCTTGTATCAGCTTGCCAAAGATAGTTAAACACACACACAGAACTTGCAGATCTCTACTTAACTGCACTTTTCAGGCCCCCCTCTGTGGAGCACTCAGGGAGGGGTGGGGCTGAAAGATGTTAAAGCGCAGACATGGATCCCACTGAAACCCATACTGTGGTATTAAGGCAGTAGTTATTTTTTCAAAACAATTTTAAAGCTTAAATCTCTTTGACCAAGAAAGATGCTTCCAAGTATTTCCTAGCAACAGATGAACATTCTGCCTGAATTACCACAGTGTGAGGGCAGTATGTTAGCTGGGATCCGTTTTTGAGTATGTTTGACATACATGTGATCAGTTGTTGTGCCTTGAAAGTAGATTCAACATGTCGTTGCCTGGCTCCACGCACTGCCTGAAATCCCTTCATTTCACTTCAGCCTGGAATGACTGGTACGGCCGGCCGCACTTCAACGGTCACCTACCTTTTCTCCCACTGCAAGCAAAAGCTGAAAGGACCTGACAGGATTTCAGTGGCCTATCTTCAGAAATCTGGTGTGGTTCTCATATGTGGGCAAAGATGAGTAATGTTTTCTCTTATTTATCTGTTGGAGAGTGTGATGTTAGCTGCTTAACCTTTTTTTTGTATTATTATTTCCAATATGCAACCACTTTCTGTCTGGGGGGGGGATTTAAAACATTTTTCTCCAGCATACTGGGGGGAAAAATCAACAATATAGGAGACATATCTTTTTATTTGCACTGAACCTTAACCTCTTTGCTGTTGGAGTGATTGTCGGTTGAGTCTGGAATACTGGCCTATTACTGTTGAGCACTGAGATGTAGCCATCAGGGCTGGGTTTCCCTAGGATGGAGATGCTAAGGGCTCACCTCCCATTTATGTATATCCTGCATGTCCATTTCTGACAAGGGCTAATGTAAAACTTTTTTAATGTAAAAGCCGGATGCAAGTTGTTCTCAAAACGATCCGTGACACCCATGTGCTGTGTCAAGCACTGAACCGCGTCTATTACTAACAGGAAAATAAGGGCCGTACCTTTTAAAATATACCTTAGACAGTGTATAATAACATTGAAAAACATATGTATTTAACAAAATTATAAATTCAATAGTGTAATTGAAAGTATATTAAAAACTTTAATCAGGATCCCCAAAAATGAAATAAACGGTCCCACTGGAATGTCCCGGCCCACCGTTTGAGAACCACTGCTCTGCTAATTTTTGAAAATCTAATTTCTGCTCAAATCCAAGCAGACAGGTAATCGTGACCCTAGTGTTGATGCTTCTGGGAGACAGACCCAGGTTTTGATGTCATTTTCATGGTTCTTCCATAGACTGGCTGGAGATGGTCACGGCTGTTTTTAACAAGAAAGGGGTTCTATTTGGTTTTATTTATTTTAAAAAAATGTACAGTATTTAAAGAGTAAACAAACGGAGCTCTTTTCTTTTTCTTGACACTATAAACTGGCGTTAGTGTCCTTTCTTTGAGGCAAGCGACAATTTGGACTACTACTGAAAGTTATGAGTTCCACTTGTGTTTTGTTGGGTCAACTATACAGTACGTTTTTTTAAGGATCATTATGGTTGGTTGATGTGCAATATGTTTTGTATGCAGGTAGTTCTTAAATAAACATGATCTTTCATCTAGATCTAAAAACCCAGTTGTCTGTGGCTCATTTAAACAAATTGAAAACTGAATGAAAAATGTGCAGCTACATGCATTACACTATGAATATATGTTCATACATCCCAGGAACAGGGGCTCCAAAGGCAATGAAGGAACATGGTGTATCAAACATTAACAGTTTAAGTACATTGCAATTGCAAAAGACCACTGTCACTCAGTGTCCTCATAATTAGCGGTGTAAATCCATATATTTTCAGCTGCCTCCATCTTCACATCTACTTCTTCGCCAAGTTGTCAAACAGGTCCTTTGCTTCGTTTATTTTTGTTGCCAGATAAGGAGATCCACCTTGAGTGACAGTGTACGTAATCCATTATTAATCAGGGTATTGCATAGGAACTATTCAATGCCTTATTTCAACAACAGTTCAACACATGCTAACATGTAATTTAATAGACACTTTGACCTGGAATGTTGATTGAACATTCACTGTTTCCAGGATTGTCCTTAACTTAATTTTAATGACAAATGAAGCCATCATTAAAGGCACACCACTCGTTTGCTTATACAGTTCCAGACAGGTCAAAATGCATTTATGTGAATTTCATTGGGACACAAATATCCTCAGTATAAGTGCGTGTTTCTGTGCTGTGGTTACCTCTATCTGGGTGGTTGAGAATCATGAGTTTCCTGTGGGCTTCTCTGATCTTACTCTTGTTGGCTGTAGGACTGGGGGGAAAGCTGTTAATCATTTCAGATGTACACTGGATACGGGTTATAATGGGTGAACTGAGAGAGAGGGAACATTGTGGGTTGTCTGCATACCTGATTCCTAGTATCAGTGCAGCCTCTCTCTTGGTCATCTTTGGTTCAAATCCACCTTTGTAGTATCCGCCTCCAAAAGTCTGAAAGCAAATGCAGTTACTCAACGGTCTATAACTAAAAAAGGAATTTAACAAAGTCCACTAAATCATGAGTCTCATATCCAGAAGCACAACACAATCTGTAATTAAATTAAATATACATTGTACAAATACATAAACATCTACAGTTACACATTTTTGAATAAGGCACAGTGGGAGTATTATCAGCCATTTAAGGCTGTACATTTTACCGTGTTGGGGAAACTCTGAAGAGCCTGTTTCATCTGTGGCTCCATCTGCTTAGCAGCCTTAATGGCATAGCGGCCTGTGGGTCATGAGAAACCACATTTAACCACAGTTAATGTTGAGCAGCAATACACACTAAAACCATACTGTGAACTCACCTATTCTGTTTTTCAAGTACTTTAATTAAAAAAGATACTGCTTTAAATGTAAATCATACAAAACGCACAGCATTGCAAGTTAAACATTAAAATGTATGTATTTACATGTATATTTTTGTATATTCAAATGTATATTGAATAAACAAAAATATACATTTGAATATAATTATTTTTACTGGCACCTTTTCTTTCGAGGGAATATAAAGATGCCTGTAGAACAGATGCTTTTCATAATTCTGTAGCTTAATGACGCTCACCTTATCTAACATACAACACGAACTATATATAATGTATTACATTCACTTTCACATCCCATTGCCTGTTTTATTTGGATTATTGTATTAAGTTCATTCATTCATTCATTCATGTGTTCCTTTAGGCAGGTGTGGCTTTCCCAGCACTATTGCTGATTATCATTGGTGCACCTGCAAATCCTGCAGCTGCCAGTGCCAATCCCACAGCCACCATGGAACCGGCCTGTGGACAACATTAGATCAGAATTCCTCTTGGTCTATAATGTATCGCGAAACAATAAAGCACACCTTTAGCGTTAGCATTGTTTGACCTTAAATTAAATATTATGTCGCACACTGATACTATCTTAGACCCCCTGCACTGTGCCAACTAGTTGAAATAATTATCTGATCCAGACTATGCCACATCGCGTAATGTAATCTTGTGAAGGGCAAGAGAAATATTTTAGCCTGCTAACATTAGCATGCTAGCTTACAGACTGTGTCACTCTAGAATTATCTTTATAGCCAGGAAATACAAATGGCAAACAATTCCGACTTACCATGTTTGTGCTATGTATCGTTTATGCTAAACACACAGGTCATATCTATTTGCAATTTGCAGTTCAAGTGCCTCTATCAGTCAGGGACACAACTGACCTCATGTTTTGATTACTAAATGTGTCTGCCGGAAATTGTGTTGTCGAAAAGTGCTGTCGTAAAATGGTGGAACTGTTTCAATCGGTTTCAAACTAAATGTTGAAGGATACATATTAATGTGACAAAACAGAAATGCTTACTATGGTGTTTTTCAATGCCAAGGAAGCAGTCTATAGAGTGCTTGTGCTTTTCTTACCGTCCTGGTGCAGACTACGTTTAAAGAAGACAGCCAGGTGACAAGATGCTGCACCTGTTGCGTACATTATTTCATTTTAGCGAAATTATTATTCGGTTTTAGTATTAAATATTAGAATTAGAACTTACTTTGCACATTGTAGCAGCATTGTTTTTTTTATCAAGGATCTAAACCTATTTAGTTATATGATCTTAGACACAATTGCCCCCATACTATTCAATTTTTAATTTCAACAACCGTGATTGCTTCATTAATATAAGATGTAATCTTGTTTCTTTGTAATTTAGGGTTTAACAACGTTTTTAAAACGTGTTGAGAAGATCCCACTGAAGTGGAATTAGCCTAATGCTTTGTTTAACCGATGGCGTTCAAGTGGAAGATGCCCCATGATTTCATTAGCATACTGTTAGAAGCATAAAACATGTTCCGAGTGAGTGAGTTCATTAAAGTGTAACTGCACCCTAAAATGTGTTTTTTTTTAGCTGTAAACAATAGGATCGGTCTATGATTCGACGACACATCAACGCTGCTGTTATTGACACAGTTCCCGTTTTTCGAAAAATCATCATGAAAACAGAAGTAGGCTACACGTCATATCCGTAAAAATTCACTCGAGGCTGGTTTTTATAAACAAACAAAAAAATTAAAACCTCACTTGGTTTCATTGGTACACTTAGTGCGCTCAAATGTCATACAATTAATATGTTAATGGGGGTCCCCCTCTCAGCCCCTCCCCTCCTCTCACTCTCATTTTTCAAAGTCGTATTGGGTGGAGTCAGGCTCAGAGCTGGGGTGCAGTTAAAGTGGCCAGTGTACTGTGATAATGAGTAGGCTATAGTAGTCAGTGTACTGTGATAATGAGTAGGCTATACTGAAGTGGTCAGTGATAGTGAATTAGGGTAGACTATGCGCTAATATGCATGCTAGTGAAAACTATGAGGCTATAACTAGGCCATAACCCAGTCACCTCTCTCATACACACTCATAACTGTCTGTAGACTACAGTGAATGGAAAGACATATTAGCTAGAACAGGCACTGTTACCGATTACTACACAAGCGGGCTGCCATTGGAAGGGTAGTCATCTGAAGGCAGGCAGCCATGGGTGACACATAACAGCAGACCCCCTGGCTAGGACTGATGGCTCGTTATGAGCTTGGAGTAGCTGTGAACATCTGTGGGCTATCTGTGCATATGTGAGGAGGAGCAATTTGAAACAGTGCGTGCCCTATGGTGTGTGTGTGTGTGTGTGTGTGCTTCTGCCATTGAAACGGAACACCGCCGCAGCTAACAAACACAATGGCACATTAAAGGGCCTAATTATTGACCCTATCATTTGCATAATTACAATGTCTTTCTGAGGCAGGAGCAGTATAGAAATTGTAAATTGCAGTGGACCTGCTGTCTTTCTTTCGAGCGAGTCGGGTTTAAATGGAGAGAGCTTGCTCTGCTAGCCCGCCAGTCAGCCAGCCAGCCAGGCTCAAGCAAGAGGTTCCAATCAGCCAGCCACACACACAGTTCATTCAATAGGATTTTAAAAGCTAACTGTGTGGAGAAATGATCGTATTGCCCCCCAAATCATATGGAATTACTGTGCTGGTTGTGTGTGTGTGTGTGTGTGTGTGTGTAAAGGGTGTGTTGGGGGGAAGGGGGGGGGGGGGTGCAGTGGTGTGCACAAAAGCCCACAGGAAGCAGCTATTTCTGTGTGTTTTATTAACCCAACCAAGCAATTTAATTCTTTTGTTCGGGCCAGTTCTACTTCATTGATTAACAAAAGCTGGGATATAATTTTTTCAGCCCCTTTTGAAAAGCCTGAAATGTCAAGCCTTTTAAAAGAGATTATTCTGCCTGTGCGCGATGAATAGAGCCCAGAGTAACCTTTTGTCTACAATTAAATATTCCAGCATAAATATAAAAGAAAATCGGAGATGGGGAAGATTGAGTGAGGAGAGATTGGAGAGGTAGATCCCGAGCCCGATAGTGACAACAGCCTGGTTCTAATTAGATATGCCAGGCGGGCTGGAGCAGTCACTCTCCACAGTACGCAGAGAGAGAGAGGAGGCAGCCTGAGAGAGGAAGCAAGGGAGCTCTATCTCCACATCTGTCTGTCCAGTGCCTTCCTCTGGGCATCCGCAAGGTATTTTAAGAGACTTTTCTTTTTTGGGAAGGAGGGGTGGTGGGCGATGTTTTTGTTTTGCTTGACATCGATGTTTGTTTTCCTAACGTCTTTTCGCTTGGAGAGGGGAGTGTAAAAGGCGACGCCTTTTGGGAACTGCATTAATGGAAAGGCTGAACAAAAAAAAAGTTGTGATATGGTTTACGATGGCGAGGGTTGATTAGCAGTGACAATAGGACACTTTGGGGACCAGGAGGGAGATTGGGGACCTGACTGGAGTGTATGAGTTGGAAAATAACTTTTTATCCAAGGGATTTGTTTTAAGTCTAGTTTGTGTTAGTTGTGCGTTTGAGAGACCAATAAGAAAGATGTGACCATACTATCTTTGTTGCTGTGGTAAAGGTAATGGAAGACATGGATATAGGTAATCCCACTGGTTGAATGTACATATATTTTTCAAGTTATGGTAGTAAAGAATGTTACTTTGATTTCTTGGCCAAGTGTGAAGAGATTGTAATTCTGACCAATCACGAGAAGGAAATATTTCTACCAATAGGAATGTGGCTAATGGAATGAAGACTTTCTTCTATATATAGCTTGAGACATTTTCTTCCATACTGTGTAATCAGTAAAGCAATGTATTTAAGGTCTGGTCTGCTACAGCTTAGTTTATTTTCAGTAATTTATTGATTTTGTTTAATTTTGAGTTAGGCTAACAATAAGGAGTTAACTCACTTAACTTATTATCAACTGATTTATAACAAGAACAGCACTTGTCAGACAAATGGTTATTTTCTTACAGTGATTTGGTGAGTTGTTCTGGCTGTTTTGTTAAATTTAATATGTAAACATCATTATCATATCCATACAACCATTCAAGCAAAATGCCTTTAGTCAGTTGTGTACAAATACAATGTTGTTTCTTCTTTCATAACATATTATTGGAATATTTGATAAGCGTATTACGTTTAAGAGGTTTATATATTTTATTATTTTTGTCATGTGATATAGCTGCCCTACCAGAGCAATCAAAAACTTTGAAGATGGTGACAAACATTAAATAAAGGTAACCTATAACCTGTATTTATAAGACTAAAAAGCTGTTGTTGTATCTGTGACCTATTGTAGTTGATGGGTATCCAATGCAATAGTTGATAATTAAAGTTAAATTAAGTTATTCTGAGAGGTGGAGCAATGGTAGATTGTCTAATCTATGAATTAATGTCTAAATCAATATGTGCTTTATATGCACCGTGATCACTTCTATTTAATACATACTCTCAATATGTTACTCTATGATGTCTAACACCAAATCGACTGTTTAACTGGCTATGTCTAACAGCTGTTTTTAAATTCAAAATGTCCAACGTAGTCCAATCCAATGTGTCTTTTACCCTTACAGTAACACTTCTATGACCTCAGTGTGCACGTGTGCTTGACGTAAATACAAAGACAGATTAGCCTGGTGGCATGTCTCTGGAGAGAGGAGGTACAAACAGGTGGCCAGTATTGTGATGAATTGCTGTGACTGAAGTGTTCTGATTTATATTGCATTTGTAGCGGAGAAAAGGTTGTCAAGAAGAGCTTTGTTCAAGTGAATGCACATTGTTGTATTTATTTGTGGCATTTATATTAATTAAAACACAGTATACTTGTACTTTTCATGTTCTGAAATGGACACTGTAAAATGTATCTCTCCTCTGAAACTATTTGTCATTAAATGGTTTCTATTTTGTCAGAATTTAGTTGATTGATTTGTCTTTGGCCAGGATAATTAATTAACTAATGGTTTCACATAAAAGAACCACAAGATACAGAAACCTAGATGTTTAGGGGTAAGTATCCTGACTCGTCAGATGTATGGTCTGTTAAACACATATGCCTGGGCAGATGTCCATTGAAACTGTTTTAAAAGGGAAGGTGCTTAAAAAAAAGGTGTGTGTGTATGTATGTATGTGTATATATA
>JAODUH010000019.1:2873233-2883389 GCA_027564835.1 Typhlichthys subterraneus | reverse complement strand
GCATTAATGGTAACACAACACACCTAGGAGACTTAAATGCAACGTATACTGCTGCATTAATGTTAACAACACACCTAGGAGACTTAAACGCAGCGTATACTGCCACATTAATGTTAACACAACACACCTAGGAGACTTAAACACAACGTATACTGCTGCATTAATGTTAACACAACACACCTAGGAGACTTAAATGCAACGTATACTGCCGCATTAATGTTAACACAACACACCTAGGAGACTTAAACGCAACGTATACTGCTGCATTAATGGTAACACAACACACCTAGGAGACTTAAATGCAACGTATACTGCTGCATTAATGTTAACAACACACCTAGGAGACGTAAACGCAGCGTATACTGCCACATTAATGTTAACACAACACACCTAGGAGACTTAAACACAACGTATACTGCCACATTAATGGTAACACAACACACCTACAGTAGGAGACTTAAACGCAGTAAGCATAAGGACAGTTCTTTCACAGCGGCCGTTGCCTCCCACTAATGGAGTAGTGCAGCCTTGACCTTTTGACCTTTTGCTCTTTCCTCCAGGTCGTAGTCGCATCCCATTGTGGCTCATCATTCCACCAGACAGACTCTGGAGCTCTGGTAATAGATAACATGTCAGAGGTCCGAGAAGCTAAGAGAGAAAAGCAGGAGAGCTGTGTGTGTTTGCGTGCGTGTGTGTGTGTGCGTGTGTGTGTGTGTGTGTGTGCGCGTGGATCTATAATTATCCTGCAGAGAGAAATAAGTGTAGAGTGAGCGGTCCTTTGTGGCAGGGAGAACAGGATTATAGCCCATGTTCCATCTCTGAAAAGGATGCGCCAGCCTTTGTGCCTGCGAAGGATTTTATTTAGTTAGCTCTGAGCTGTTTGATTTCATCTGTTTCTCACTGCATGTGCGTGCTAGCCTCTACAATCCACTGCTTGCCCTTTTGTCAGCTTCCTGCTTTCTGCTCCGCCTCGTTTATGGTGTTGCTGTGTTGGAACGCGGCCTTACCAAGGCCTCGGGCAGGTAGTTATTAATATGACAACATGCACACACACACACAGACCTTCTCTCCCAATCAAACACCTCATTTGGTGCGTTTTGATCAAGGCGGGCGACCCCACGGGTAGACGAGGTTGGACAAACGAGGTGGACAGACGAGAGAGGAGAGGGAGCGAGCGAGAGTTCTTTTCTCTTTCGACCTTGTCTTGCAAGAGCCAAACCAATAATTTTGACAAGTTTTTTTTTTTTTTTTCGCGGAGCGGCTCAGGCGCCCGTGGATTGCCACACACTATAAAGGCTGCCCAGATAAAGGCATTCACGACGCTGAATGAACACGCCATCTGCGGGGCTTTTCTTATATCCTCTCCTCCTTTCTTCCGGTCTATTTTTTTTTTCTTCTTGCTTTCTTTGCGAGCCTTGTAATCAAATTTGAGCAAAATCAAATGGAAGGAGGTGGAGAGGGGTGGTTGTGGTGGTGCGTGTTTGTGTGTGTGTGTGGGGGGTTCAATGAAAGTACCTTTTGTTGCTCTGAAACGAGCAAGTAATTTACAAAATGCCCTCCTTTTGTGCAGAGGGGCTAGGGGAAAGAAAGAAATCAGTAGCTTTTAGAAGCTATAGGCCTTGCGCTGCAACGGGCAAGATAATGAAAGCCGTCTTGTGTTTGTGAACTAGAGAGCATCTCAAAGCCAGACCCGGCCCCGGCTCAGGGTTAGCACAACCGCCGGAGACAAACACACAACGCTCGCCTCTGTGCGTGTTTGCGTGTTCGTGCGTGCGTGTTGGTGTGTGTGTGTGTGTGTGTGTGTGAGAGTGGTAAAACAGGACCACTGTGCCCCAGCTCCTGTTGGCAGACAGGCTCTGAGGACGAGAGAGACTTGCCGCGGCGGGAAGGAGCAAAGGCGACGAGAACCGCCAGGCGAAAGATGAAACACTTTTTCCCCTGGGACGATTTGACGGGTGTTCTATCCGTTACCCCTCCCTCGTTACCTGTCCTGTGGCTGGAGACGGGCTGGGGAAGTGGTCTCCCACGGATACACGTAGGGAGACCCATGTCGCTGTGCTCTTTGGGGGGTGGCGGACGTCATGGGGGTTGGGGAAGGGAGGTTGTTGGGATAAGCGGAGTGGAGCTCCCCTGGGAATGTGGAGCTCCCCCGCATGTGCGGCACTCGCCGGGACTTTGACTTGACACGGCATTGTGGACCTACTGTGTGAAACTCCTGTCACGCTGTTACCTGTGGGATTACGGAGGTCAGGACTGAGTCGCCCATGTCGACGGATTATCATCCTCCAAGTGTCACAGCGTGTCTTTAGTTTGGGCCGTGGGGTGTGGGGCAATTTAACAATACATGGTGTCATCTCCACGGTGTAAGACAAGTGTGTTGTTTAGTGTTTACCCTCCATTGCGGGATAGGGAATAGAGTTCTCCACCGGGACCTAGTATAGGCTTCTTCTCTGCCTCGCGGTCCCTGTAATGACAGAATGAATGAATAGAGCGGCACACATGTACACACACACACGTTAGAGACGGCTTGTTGACACCTCCTGTGTGCCTGTACGGACAGCCAAGACGGACTTTCTGCTGGATTACACTTAACGGAGCGCTACCTGAAGGCTAACCCCGCTCCCGCCCCACCCACACCCACCTTGTCGGTCGCCGTGACGCCACCGGAGATGGAGCCTGGTGAGTTCAGTTGTAACGATGTATGCTTAATGCCGCACACACACGCGCGCACACGTACACACACACTCTCTCTCTCTCGCTCTCTATCACTCTCTCTCTCTCTCTGCCCCTTTCTCTCTTCTCTCTCAGACACTCCTGTCACCTCAGACACTCTTGTCACTATGACGATGAGTTATGCTCATCATATGTTCCACTACACCCCATGATGAAGATAGGTTTTCTAGTTTGCAGTGTATTCATCATTTGTTTTAAGTAGTATGTTGTTCAGTACATTGTATTTATTTTGTACAACTAGCCGTGATGGTTACAAAGTCATTTATAAATATTAGTATAATGATTGTGATAAATATTTAAATTGAACAAGATATGTATGACATTGTGATAAAATTACAATGTCATTTAAAAAAAAAGTTAAATATTTCTTTGCTTTCTTAGTGGTTAGTTCTACATACAGTTTAAACCTCACTGTATGTAATATGTAACATACATTGTTCTTCTTAACTGCTTAAGGTATAAGTTTAGTAAAGTTTAGTAAAGTTTAGTAATGTCTAAAGTCAGACATCTAATAGAGAGAAACTAAATTGCCAGCTTCGTATGTTTATGCCATCATTACTTTTCATGGTAATGCATTACAATTCATGCTTCAAATGCAGAAATATCATAATGTGTGCCTTTGTATTTTTGCTCCAATGGGTCCTGCCTACTCCTTGTGGACAGATACAGACAGGTGTGTCATGAAGCATTTCAGCTTTACTGTAACTGAGCTGTTGTATGGACTGTAAACCCAGAGGATGGGTTTTACTCCAGCCAACATGGAGTCCCTCTGTTGAGAGGAGCATATTTCAACAGAAGTTGTGTAAAAGACAATGGACAAAGTACACGCGCGCACACGCACACACACACACACACACACACACACACACACACACACACACACACACACACACACTGTATTACGTGGGGACCTGTCTTGTCACTGCTCTGGTCCAATGACCAATACATACACACTATGGCTTTAATGGTTATATGGCACATGTGTTAAATGGTTGGAATGACAGCATGTGCTCATTACAACTGTACAACAATGCACTTAAACTTGTGATTACCTGCTATGCTAACAACAGATTGAGTGACATGACTCTTAACAGCAGTGACTGTATTACGTCAGTGAGGTTGTTATTAGGCATTATTAGTGTTCCTACTACAGTGACACTGAACATGCATTACACATTCCTCTTGGATTTGACGCAAAGGTGCGATAGTTAAAAATGCTAAATAGTTTCTCTGATAGGACTAGTCCGTATTGGAGAATTGCTTGTCATGTTCTTTTGTGGTTAGTTGCCTCTTGTACTGTAATTACTCAAATGCTTTGCATGTCATAATTTCTTACATACAATCGTCCCCATGTTTCTTTTTAGCCATATTGTAAAACCTTCACATGCACATTTGGCACTGTGCTGTGTTGCGCTGTAGACCATCAATAAGCAACGCAGCACTCCGATGAGCCAATTTCTCTGTTGGCATATTGAAATGTCAGAATTTGCACTGGAACAAATGGGTTGGTTGATATTCATGTGTAGCAGAATGGGTATGAGCTATCTCTTTGTTGACACACTACCAGAGAGACCGCTGGCTGTGACTCCCCAGGCTCCCAACATGCAGTGCTGCCTCGCTTGTCCCCAACCTGTCCAGCCCCGGCAGCTAAGTGTGAGTGCACGTGCGTGTGAGAGAAAGCACGTGTTGCTTTTGCATGGATTATTTCCTAAAAGGTTGTATTTCATATTTTGTCTTGTTTCACCTCCCTGCGAGTTTTTCTCTCTTGTTAGTTCGTACTTCATCCCAACAGACATTTTTAAGCGAGTTACAGCAAGCATGCCATTAGAAGTTACATCAGCATCCAACAGCTAGATGTGTTGTGTAATAGGTGTAGTGGTTGTGTAACTTGTGTACGGGTGACTTACCACTGTTGCTGTGGCATTGTAGGCATATTGGAAGCATGTTTTTATGATATAATGAAACATAATGGAGATTGACAAACAAGGAAATAAAATAATGATACATTTGATTAGACATGTGGACCAAACTTTATCTTAATGTGACAGTTTGTGGTCTCAGTGTACAGTCCATGCTTGTAACATTGTAACAGTGATTCTCATGCTTTAGGTAACAAAGTGTAACAAATAGTGGCTATTCATAACCAGTGTTACTCAGGAGCTGTAAAAAGTTACTAATTACTTATTACTCCTTCAAAAAAATTATAATATTACTTTATTACTAGGTATTAATAGTAATTAGTTACATTACAAGTTACATTACTATATTACATTCACAATGACTACCCTGCCTCGCCCATTCTGAAAAATTACTAATTTTATAATTTAATCCTCTTTATTTAAACAATAATGATCCTTAGGAGTCAACAATCAAAGTCAAAGTGAAAAAATTACAGCCTATTGGACAGGTCGGTTCAGTTACCCTACATTAAGTTTGCTAGGACCAGAAATCTCATATCTTGTAACGCAGTAAATATTAGTTACTTGGATTAATAATTGTAATATTTATTTCTTCATTTGGAAATAGAAATTAGTTACACTAGTTACTGAAAAAGGTAATAATATTACAGTAACTATTTACTAGTAACTATTTACTGCCAAACACTGTTCATAACAAATAACACATTGAATAACATATACCAAAAACACAAGTCACATTTAATATACAATAAATACATCTGTACTTAATCTCTGACTAATGTATCCATAGCATATGTGTGTACAGAAAAACAACAAGTCAACTGTGACGGACAGGGAACACGATCAAATCAATAAATGAAATGGAGTCCCGAGTGCCACTTTAATCTTATCCCCTCTAGCAGGTTCTAGTGTGTCATTATGGGCACTAAAAGCCACGTCCATATTATATCTCACGGGTTATTAATCTCTGTTAGGGTAGCGGCGTTGTGTGACCATGGCAGCTCCCTCAGGACCCTCCAATAACCGCTAATGGGCTGTTAAAGTAGGGGGCAGGACCGGCACTGCTCGGATTGGATGGGCGTATCTCACCAGCAATTTTAGCTCATTTAGCAGGGCAGGCCATAGGGAGCTGAAATGATCGCGAATCTGTTTGTGCGTTTTGTGGGCCACCTGTGTGTGTGTGTGTGTGTGTGTGTGTGTGTGTGTGTGCGTGTGTGTGCGTGTGTGTGGCTGCCTGTCACTCAGGAGCCCTTGGCAAGGCCCGTTTCCACCTGACTGGTGCTGTAGCTGGTCATTATCAACAGGAGCCAGTCGTTCAGACCGTCAGTAAGCCAGTCATTTCCTCTGCCTGCATGGCGGCCTGCTGACTCTGAGGATTCTGGAGAGCGGTGCTTCTCTAAGTGGGGGTCATGACCCCCTGAAGCTGTCATGAGAGCCTTTGTGTGTGTGTTCGTGTGTGTGTGTGTGCGTGTGTGTGTGTGTGTGTGTGTGGTGGATGGGGATGTGGGGCACCAAATTTTTTAAATAATAAAAACTGCTATTTGATATTTTATAAAATGTATGTAGGCCTATGTTTAATTAAATATACAGTAATTTTTGTAGCGTTGTATATGTTTAATATTTGTTTTTAAACTTTATTGATGTCAGAGCTGTCACATCATGGTTTATGTAATTGCAGGCAATGCTGAATGATCGGAGTGTGTATGTGCATAAATCTTTGCATCTGCATGATTGTATCTTTTGTAAGTTCTCAGATTCTTGTTTTGTTAGAGGTGTAAATCAGTTCCGTCATTTATATATCCACAAATATCTTCTTTAAAAAAGCTGCTACAGGCTGTGAGACTGCTGAGATTAACTGCAAGCTACTTTGTCTTAGCTGCTGATTCACTTTTAGCGCCCCGGCATTTTTGTGAAGACCTGCTAAAAGGCCCCAAAGCTGCCACATTAAGATAATCCTCACCTTGGCCTTGAGGCTGCGTTAGCCTCTCGGCTAATCCAAAAGTTAGCTGAGGTGGTCTATTAGATAACTCATGCTACTTTCGTACTGCATTGTCTTTGGAAGATAAGGTAATGAGGAAAGGCTATGAGGGATTCAGGTGACATTTTGTGGCCCGCTATTAGCGGTTTTAACTGCTATATTTATCAGGTGACCAGTGCCCTGTTGGCATTAAATACATACACCAACCTAGAGGGACAGGAACAGTCCTGGTATTGTCTTAGGGTGATATGGGAGGCTTAAATGGTTGTATCAATGGATGTGTGTGCTGAGACTCCAACATTAATACCTGCTATCTCGATCTTACACCTCAGCCTTCCCCCACTTCAGACTTCATTAGTATTCCCTATTGTCTTGTCCTGATAAGCTAATGAGGTTTAACATGAGGTGGAGTGTAAGGAAGGTGCCACTTTAATGGATGGACATGCAGGAACAAGGGAGGCTCAAACACTCAGAGATCTTCAGAGGCAGGGTTCCATTGCAGTGGTCATGGAACTTCTGGAATATCATGGAAGTTTTTAAGTCTATTGCACACGTGGAAAGTCAGGGAATTTGATAATTGTTTGGGTGAAATCATGGAATACCGGGGAACTATATTTGCAGCATTTTAATATTTATTTGCCATTCAACAACATGTTATTGGATGTGGTATTACATTTTGAGACAACAAATCGTGAAATGATTGGTTTGAATGTTTACATGAGTAGTACCTACATCATCACATTCCGTTTGTTGATCGTCGCTATGCTGTCGGGCTATTATGCAGATGGTTCTGGCCTGGTGGATTGTTCTGGGCTGTTTTTCAGTTCATTGTAGGTCATGGAAATTCAGTCAGGGAAAAGTCAGGGAATTGACATTTCACTTCGAGTGGGGACCATGCAGAAGTTCTTGCACATTTTGTAAGGAGAATTTGAAATTACATTTGTTTTATATTAGCCTCAAAAATGATTCAGAACATAAATCAGTTACTATTGTAAAGCATCAAACCAAACCAAAAGCAAATATAGTATGTCCAACAATCTGGTTCATACACAAAATGATCATCAATTCAACATCCCACATCCCGAATCAATATCCTATATCCAACAACCACACCTGTGTATGTGTGTTGTGTGTGCGTGCACATGCATGTGTGTGTGTGTGTGTGCTCTCATCAAGGTCATCCACTATGCTGATACATATTTGGCAGCAAGTCCTATCTCCTTCTCTCTCTCTCTCTCTCTCCCTCTCTCTCTCTCTCTCTCTCTCTCTTTCTCTTTGTTTTTAGGTCCTCCCATCCTCTTGATTGTTAAATCTTTCTGTCTTTCATCCCAGCCTCATTGTCGACACCATTATTTCACAGTCTTAATGTTGGAGTCACATGATCCCACACACAACTGGAGCCTATTTTCTGCCTTGCTTATTTTTCTCTCCCTCTATCTCTCTCATGGTTTATTGTCGTCTGTTGGCAGAATTACACACTGTGGCACTCGACAATCCAACAACAAGCGGTGCAGTAGTTATCCATAATTGGCACATATTTATCTAGAGAGAGAGAGAGGGAGAGAGATAGATGGCAGAAACCAGTGAGGGAGTATTGGAGAGGGGTATAGTGCTGTGCAAAAGGAGAGGAGAGAAAATGAGGTGTGTGTGTGTGTTTTGATTTGTATTTGAGCTAGAGTGTAGCTGGAGAGGCAGCAACACTGTCTAAGCAGCCTCAGCCAGAAGTGGATGGGCGGCTGTGGATCTATAGCTAATGACGGGGCTGATCGGGGCGCGGGCCAGGCCAGACGTAATAGGCTGCTGTCCGTCAAACAGCACGCTCACAGCACCACGATATGCACACTGTGATGGGGAAGTGGCACCCACACGCACTGGACACGCCTTTCCAAGGCTAGGATAGTGTTGCGTGGTGCGGTCTGCACCACTTTGTTCATGTCTCATTTTACAGAATCAGGGCTGTATAGAAACACCAGATACATTTTTTCAGCATGCATGAGCAACGGGAAGCTTGATTGTTTGTTTGATTTGAGTAAATGTATATTGCTTACAAACCTATAACCTTTCAATGTAACATAAAGGCAGGTAAGATAGGTTGGTGTGAGCAAGATGCAGTATAGTCCCTATCTGCTACTTAAAGAAAGGGTTAAGGTTAGTCGTTCTCGAGAATGCTATATTTGAACTCCAATCAGAACAAAAACCCCTCAATATCATATAGGGTGCTCCCTCTGAAGCTCCACTACACATGTTGGAAATGTATTTATAATGCTGCGTTCACATGGAACACGGCAGACGGCAAACCGGATATCATGTTAGCGGACGAGAGCAGGATGACAAAATCAGTTGTAGCCGGCAAAAATATGCCGCCGCCGGCAACGCAAACGTCATGCTGTTGAAAGTTAAAATATTGTAACTTTTTGCCGTCCTCCGCGACGGCATTTACAACCGGATGTTAAGTAGCTTCCTCACACACGGGAAAAACATAACCAACAAGAAGGTAATACTTTTGGTGCAACAACACTAGAATACTAGATACAATACAAAAATAACGACATAAAACAGTTGCTACTAAATAATTGTGTTGAATATATTTTAATAAAATGATTTGTAAACAATGCAATATCGCCATAGCAACTGCCATTCCATTGGACTTTTCTGCCGTGCCGTCCAGAAAGTGTTTGCTGTCTGCCGTGTTCCGTGTGAACGCAGCTTAAGCCTCTCACAACATCCCATACTGTAGTTGCTGTGAGCGGTGTTCGCCACTTTGTTTGTGTTCCTAGGGCTGTGTATTTTCTCAGTCAATTGCTAACTATACCTTTAATACAGAAATAGTTTATTGTATTCACTATCCCTTTTGAACAAAAGCGTAACACATGCACAACACAATAACATATCGATGAAAAATGTACCTGCACCTTTCTGGGCAGAGAACTGCTTAGGGCTTCATCTAGTTGCAACAATAGCTCTAGTTCAAGGCCAGGCAGATTAAACAGTGATCGTTTTTCAATTTTATATAAATAAAATAAAATAAACTTTTCAAATGGACTGGTAGATCGAATAGACGTATTCCTAATATTGATTAGAGAGGGAGAATGAGAATGTGTGCGTGTGTGTGTGCGTGTTTGGGGTTAAGCATATTAACAAATCATATTTGCTGTTGATTACAGTGTGCCTGCAACTTTCAAGGCCTCTCACTGCTGCCTATTGTATGCACGCGCACACGCACACACACACACACACACGCACACGCACACACAAGACACCCTGCTCTGCTTTTAAAGCCATTACTGTCAAAGCTGTTAGCACATCAAGATAAGTAGAGAGAGAGAGAGAGAGAGAGAGAGAGAGAGAGAGAGTAACATATGACTTTATTAAATCAATGTATACAGGCCAGGCAACACCTGTAGCATAGAAATTGGCAAGAAACAAACAGAATCCCTTAACCAGGAGCTGGGCCTTCGCCAGGGTTGCAATCTCAGCCCTGTGCTATTTAACATTTACATCAATGAATTAGCAAATATTCTAGAAA
>JAODUH010000019.1:2854398-2873133 GCA_027564835.1 Typhlichthys subterraneus | reverse complement strand
TCGTCCTATATTCGGACCAATACGGTATAAGAAGCTACAACCGGCTAATATGGGGCTGGGGGAATTTGTGCTTAGATGGCGCACACGCCCCCTAGATCAGACGTCATATTCGATGGGCTAGCCTCATGAAAAAAAATCAAATGTAAACATTGCGGTTTGCTGTACCGGCGGTTGCTTTCCACGGCCTGCAGTTGGGTTAGCAACACCGTGGTATTCCAATTTTGCGGTTATCGCGACAGCCCTATTAGCTACATTAACATTAATGCCCACACTGTTATGTAGTGCCTCTTTCCTACTGACACACACGCACACACACACACACTGGTTCTAGGGCTGCTTTAGTCTCGAGAGCCAGCCTTTACTTATGTTAAGTCTGGGTTTGACAGGAGAGGTATTTTGATTGACATGCAACAACCAACTTCAAAAACTGAGTGTATTTTGATTGACATGCAACAACCAACTTCAAAAACTCAGTGTATTTTGATTGACATGCAACAACCAACTACAATAACTCTGTGACAAAGTTGGACGTTAAACTTATTGGGGAGTTTGTTGAAACACTACTCTGGCTGTTTTCAGGTATTGTCTGTCACATAAGTAGACTATGGTTACTGCTTAAAATAAATGTAACAACTTAAATTAGTAAATAAAGCAATGCACTATCATCACACCGGAATAACAGATACAGCCTTGTTAGTGACAGTGCTAACAGCCAATGAAAATCGACGTCATCACTTCCGGAACTTCAGTTGAGCTTACAATGGTATATGTATCAGGCGTTCAGAACATAGTTGCTTTTGTGGTGGAAGAGGCTGAAACTAGGACTGCTATAGAGCATAACAGTGTGGTTCCGGAAGTAAGTTTCCTATTTATTTTCTCCATAGACTTTTCGGAAAATCCTTATATAAAGTGTTTTAAGCTTGGAACCAATCCAAACTGTTACAAGGTTGTGAATCAATGGTCGAAGCCACAAGTTCATATGATATCAACCTTGTTTTAAAATAAATGTGATTTATTCGCAATGTCATGTATAACTACTACAGTACCCACAATCCTAAAGTGTGACGAGATCTCTGAATGGTGGAGCTAACTGTCCTCGTGACACGATCCTGATCTCGCAAGCTTTTTTTGCAGTTTCTGAGCCACTCAGAACTCTGAGAAACATTACAAGTATAAAAAATATGAAAACCATTGTATTATACACTATTATACTGGTATACACAATATGTTAACTAATTAAGAAGAACCAAGCAAGAATATGCATTTTCTGGGATTCACAATTGGTTATGGATGCACAGTTCCTTCACTATTACAATAGGTTATGTACCCAGTCTTGGTCCTTTGACTTTTTTCCGTTTTGATTGAATACTTTTTCTCAAATTGAAACAAATTGCTTATGGTAACGATCATTCACGTAGCTGGATGGCTTTGTTCCAGGCTAATAACGATTTATACAAGGATTTTACAAAAACTCAATAGAGAAAATTAATAGGAAATTTACTTCCGGCACCAGAGCCCCCAAAAAAAGTGTGCGGTCACTGTTACGCTCTATAGCCAACAGCACATTCTAGAAAAGAGATAGCTCCTAATAATAAAGTATAGCGTTAACTAAGAGAACTACACTGTACTCAGCCTTCAGAAATGGACACCTCATGTGTGGGGGGGGGTTATTGGCTACATGCGGGCGTGAATAAACTGCCGACGAGTGAACACATCGACGTAAACGGGGGGACCTTGACATAACGCACTTCATCAATTACCTGCGAACCTCAACCTGTGGACGCCACACGACCCATGGGCCTCGGGGGTTAATACGCTATCACAGCTGGGTGTGAACGCACGCACACACACACACACACACAGACGACAGACACATCTCTCCTCTAGGGAAATAGCTGCGAATCTGATGGCTTTCCTCTCCAGAACCTCCCATGGTCTCCCTCCTTCTTTTGTCCCTCTTCCCGCTCTATCTCTCCACCCATCTGTGAAAACTACACCTCCATCAACCCCTCCATTCAGCAGAGCTGAGCTCTGTGCGGTCTGTACGCGCGTGTGAGTGTTTGTGTGTGTGTGAGTGAGTGAGTGCGTGCGCGCGTGTGCACGTGCGTGAGTGTGTGTGTGTGAGCGAGTGCGTGCGCGTGTGTGCACGTGCGTGAGTGTGTGTGAGTGTGTGTGTGTGTGCAAAACTATCAGTGTTATCTGCTAACTTTAGAACCTGAGTTAAATTGAAGGCAGTGGTGTGGAAGAGGTTGTGGGCTCTTTGCTACTTCTTCCCTTTCTTCTCCTCTCTCTCTCCCTCTCTCTCCTGTCTCTCCTTTATGTGTCTCTCCTTGCCCTCCTTCCTTCTCTATCACTCCTCCTTTGTGTCCTCCTAAGCTTTCCATTTGCTGTCTTATCCTCTGCTGCTGTCATCCAGTATCACCTCCCTATCAAAGGTACGTTTATCTGTCTGTGTGTGTGTGTCTGTGTGTGTGTGTGTGTGTGTGTGTTAGGTAATGTGTACAGGGTGACTGTAGCCTGTTGTTCATATAAAATCCTCTCCTTTCCTGCTCTTTTTTTAGGATAAACTTGTCTAATTTGTAAAAACTCTTTGCATGCAGCGGTTATTTTCTAAGGGGATGTAATGTTTATGTTGACATGGCGTGATGACAATATCGATACTACCGAATATCGCAATATTACGTTGCATGATACTGTATCAATTCTCTAAAACACTATTCAGAAAAAATTTAAAATAAATGAAGTTAGAGGTTAATGTACTTTCTAATTTCCATCTGCAGTCCCTGAGCAAGTTTAGTGTTTGTTTTTTGCACCAGTGCCACACATTAGCATTGCTACAGTATGACAGTTAAAACAAATTATAAATCACAATATATCCTTGCTATCCTAGCCTTGCTTACAGTATCGCAATATATCGAATTGTGTTCCCTGTATTGTGATATGCATCTTATCGCCAGATTCTTGCCAACACACAGACCTACAAGAAACCCCGATGACTGCTGATGTCATTATTCTAGCACAGACCTGGGCAAAGTCAGGTCCGGGGGCCAGATGCGGCCCTCTGAGACAAATAATAATACAAAATAAAATTACCTGATGAGCTCTACAGAATGTTACTTTATTTACTGATGCGTAAATAAAACATAGTTACAATGAAATGTTACTTTTGATTATGAAAATGGTGTTGCATAGGTATGAATAGCCTTATATGTGCATAAATATGCATATAAGTGAAATATAAATAAGTTAACAAAGTTAGCTGTTTTGTGTTTTATTTAAAAATGTTTTAGCATGTTGGTTAAAAAAGTAGTGGCTTGCGAAGTTCTCTGACATTTTCAATGTGGCCTGAATAGGTCAAGTGCATGACCTATTCAGCTGTTGACAAAGGTACTTATTGCAAATGCTATGAATGTATGTTTTGTATTTTTATGATGCAGGACGTGAGGTTTGTCCTGCATCACTAACACAATGACACCAGGGTAGTCAGTGGCATGGGATGGGTTATATACCTGGTCCTGCTTCTGCATGATTTTAACGTGTTTGAGGGCAGGGTCTGTCTACAGTACATGTCGTGCATGCATAGTCTCAGTCTAAATCAGTCTAAATAGCTCCGACACTCGTCGTGTTCATCTAATTGTACGGCAAGCACACAAGCTTTTGTTTGTGTGTGCGTGTGTGTGTGTTTATTTTCCTCCAATGAACCACTGCGCTGTGTAGAGAGAGAGCAAAGCAGAAATATTGTATACGTGTGCGTGCGTGTGAGACTTGCCTGCTGTGATAGGGCATGTACCATGACTCTATGGAGGTCTATCTCCCTCAGTAGATGTCACCCCTCACTTCATTTTCTTAATGACTAAAACAGCACTCTGCGTATGCATGGTGACACACACATACACACGAACACAGGTATCCGTTCCGTGTACAC
Organism: Typhlichthys subterraneus; assembly: GCA_027564835.1. NCBI lineage: Eukaryota > Metazoa > Chordata > Actinopteri > Percopsiformes > Amblyopsidae > Typhlichthys > Typhlichthys subterraneus. Next base: position 2,869,208 of record JAODUH010000019.1, on the reverse strand, counting down.
ACACACACACACACACACCTGCTGCTGACGTACAGTTCTGTACAGTCCTCTGAGCGCACCTTGTCCCCACACTGGCAGCACCAGAGGTCAGTCGCAAGTGATATCTCACACACTATCACCGTTCGGATAAGTCTTGTTGTGGGAGTCTGGCATTCCCATTTACATACAAGGCACTGCAGATATAAACAAAATGGCAGCACTGCTGATGAATCCACTTTGTCACTCCTCAAATGGCGAAGCCTCTAGTGCTCCCTGATTGAATTTTCATTAAAAGTGAGTGTTGATGTCTCTATATCACTTGTTTTTGGTTGTTTACATATATATCGGTCTCCCTATACAGTGTGTATGTGTCTCTAACACACACAGCGGAACAGGGTGAAATCTATTGAAGTGGTTCTGCCAAATAGACTTTGTTCAGGTAGTCACTTTGTTTTCATGCCGATATTATTCCCGCTTTTCTTCTCTGCTCCTCTTCCTCCCCTTGGCCCCGGCTGAGCCCCTGGCTGCGGGATTAGCCACCAGGGAGAATGCGGGGTAAAATTAGCCGGCGGCTGTCCCTCTGGGCCGCGACCATTGATTTTCTGCCGCAGAGGGGGGAGAAATGGCGGCGCTTAATGTCCTTAATACCGACAAAGAGAGATTTGGTTTGTTGTTTCGCCCAAACGTCTCACCACCACCTCAGTCTGCCCTTGTGCCCTCAACTGATATTGGACCTACCCCTGTAGCACTGGCAGCCATGAACAAGGATAATAGCGCTTGTCTTTGTGAATGACTAGGCTAGGAATGACTAATAGGCCTTAATCAGCCCAACGTTTTTATTTAGGAAAAGTTAACAATGGTTTAAATGCTTAAAGCCAGCTGGAATAAAAATTGGAGTCAGCAATCGATAATAAGATAATACACTTTTCTCCAAATTCAGCATTATCTACTCACAACAAAACACATTTGTCTACAGTATGTAGCACGATAGCACACCGATGCTATCTATGTAGCTGTTTTAACTATAGTCTGTAACTGTAGCCGTTAAGAAAACACCTTTTAAGAAGAATTCTACAAGGTATTGGAAGTTTGGAAAATTCTCACTCAAGGTGAAGCGATTGTAATCTAATATGCTTTTTGTGAAATTCTGCGGATATCTCAACACTAGTCTCAGCCTCTACTGTCCACTAGCACTACATCACATAAGCTTTGTGCTGAATGTTTGATACATGGGCTACACATGTTTAAGCTCGACAGCACTTGACGGAAATGAGGAAAGTGACCTTCATGGCTGTTAGTAGGGCTGTGCGATATAACGATATATATCGTATGACGACAGAAAAACATCTACTGTCTTAAATTATGCTTTATTGTTTATATCGTTGTTATGAAATTCACACTCTTTACTGCAATAATTTTCATAATTGTCCGTATTTTGCGTGGATTACTATCGTTGGCTTTTACTGTACGTCCTGTAACGTGTGTAGTTTTCGTCAGCTCTCCAACTCTCCACCGCTCTCTTTCCCTCGCTGAGCTCTCTGTGTGTGTGGAGTGAGCTCTGTCCACTCCGCAGTGGATCAGAGAGCACGGATTAGCAGCTCGTGATCAGAGAAACATTGGTGAGGCAGATTCTTATTAACGACAGTTAACCAAGCAATGTGTCCCAGACTTTACGTAGTAAAGGCTGGCTCTGCTAGACTATCCCACAACTTTCCTGTTCTGTGTGCAATGTGCATGCTGAAAATATAATCTGGTGTTTCTACACGGCCCTGGATCTGTAAACGGGAACACAAACACAGAGGTGCAGACTGCACAATAGCTTCAGTTAAGTGATGCGGTGAGAATCAGTCTGGAAAGCCTAGGAATCATCTTGAACTTTCCAATCAGCGTCGTGTTGATAGCTATACGGGCGTGGTTTAGGTGTGCCCACAGCGAAAACGACCAGATGGTTCATCCAAACTGTCACCACTGTTCAAAGAGAAATATGTCAGTATTCATCAAAGTATGATTACTACATTACTATTTAAATCAGCATTACTGTATTTTCATTAAAGAATAACATGTTGAATAGCTGTGTTTTTTATTGTTCATGTAAAGATGCTTTTCACATTATAGCAATTCTTTTCAGGACTTATGAGGTGCCAACCTTAGAGCTCCATGTGTTTGTTTGATGTTGTTCATCGTTGAATCTTCGGGCGAGTATTATTGTATATTCTCAAGCCTCTTCCTTAAGTAGACTGTTATGTTGTATTTTTAGCATCAATAAACCCCACATGTAGAGAAGCTCTCAAGGTGCTCTCTCTCTCTCTTTCTCTCTCTCTCGCTCTCTCTTTCTTCCAAGCCTCTCTATGCCCTCGCAACCCCTTACCCCCACCCCCGTTGCCTCACACAACTCCTTGCTCGTACCCACCTATCTGCTCTGCTACATCTCTGAGATGCTGTAATTTCCTTGGCCCGGCTTGATGTTTATTGTGAGGCTGAAATTGAAAATGGCCTGTAATGGAGCGAGGCTTGCAGCTCCGGGACCAATTCACAATCTAAATGACTTGCTCCTTTTCAATGGCATCGACTGGAGGGCTCTTTGTGCAGCCTCGTACCTAATCAACCTCCGGCGTGACCCCCAGCTCTCCGGGGCCGCTGTTGGATTAATGATAAAATCATTGGTTCAAACAATTATTCGACCTGAAATGGCTGGCCATTTTAGTCTGAAAATTAAAGAATGTGAAATTAATTTTTTTTTCTTCTCGTCGCGTGTTGTAGCCACGCCACTTACGGCTGAACTCTGCCCCTTAAACTCTTGATTTTATATGAAAGAGTGCTTTTCCTTTATCAACTTTTTCTTTTAGTTGTATTTTGCCCCTCCCCCCACCTTCTGTGTGCGTTGATGCAAATAACTGTCTTCCCAGGTGTCAGAGAAGCAAGGTTTTAGCTATTAGCTTGTCTCTCCAGCCTTCTCTTTCTCTGTCTGACACATTTTTATCTGCTAACCCTGCACCTGAATCTATAGCTACTTGTCCAGAATTGTGTTTTAATGTTATATATACGTAGGTATATACTGTAACTGTATAATACCTGCTGCAGTTATTTAAATGTGTATTAGTAATAGTATTACATTATAATTTGGAATAGGACAAGCCATGCTAAACACATTTTACATGTAAGGTTAAAGTTAAAGTTATCTGATAGTGTGGGTTTAACTGTCGTTCACTTTATTTAACCTGACAAAACAATAAAGGCATGTACATTCCAAACGTATACCTTTTTCTTCAGTTATCTGTTTAAAAATGTGCTAAGGTTTAGGAATGGCAGGCATGTCAACGAGAACATTTAGAAAAGAGCTAAAGTTTAGCTCTTATATTCACAGCCCAACCAAGACGGGTTATTCAATAATAAATAATACATAAATAAATTAAAACGCCCGCAAAAGCTTTCTTTCTCTCATTCCCCTGTGCTGATGCAACGACTGGAAAATCCAATGTCTTTTTTACCCTACTGCGTTAATCCGTCACGTGTACAGGTATATATGCAGCCACATACTGTAAGGATACAAAAGATGTGCATATTTGGATTATAGATTGGTTTCCTGTGTGTAGCTAGACTATGATTAGCCCCCAACTGTGTCTTTATCATCATCATCATCATCATCATCATCATCATCATCAGCCTACTTTCCCCGTCTAATTCTAAGACAGTGGTCTCCCGAAAAAGATGCCTGTATTGAACTGCGGCTCGGTAGCTTCTCCTCCTGCTGTAGCTCGGTAGCATTTCCAGTAGTGTGCGGCATGGCTAGGTAATTACCCGGGGATTGATTCCCCTTAGAGAGACCATTTCTTCACCTCCTGGAGAATCGCTAAGAGGCTTATAATAAGCCCCGCTCACCTCCATAGCTTCCTAGTTAATGTCTTCGCTAGCCAGAGCCTATATTGACTTGTTGATGGAGACGCTGGGAGTAAAGGCAGAGGAGAGAGGGGAGGAGACTTTCCTTGGCTCCTGCAGAGACTTGATTATTAAAAAGGCCACCAAGTTCTGTTTATCACACCTGAGATAAAAAGTAAAGAAAAAACTGAAATATATCCAGGCTATGTAGGTTTAGCCTCAGATATAAGTTGAGAAATAGCCACACTCAAATCTGGGCCATGACGATTCTGCAGCATGGAATCGTCAATGGAAGGCTTCTGTCTGGACTTAAAACAACCCTGGACCATTTACATTCGATCTGCTTCACTTTGTGCACACCAGAGCCCTATAAAGAGAGAGTTACGCCAACGGAAGTTTGACATTTTCAACGATCACATGGTTCGGAGAGGCAAATCCTATGGCAAAAAAGTTCCAGGAAGTGCTTGGTGGGCAATTTGAATATATAAAATGTTTTTTATAATTGTTTTGGTAATTCATAATCAATAAATGCAAACGATTTACATTTAAAATATAATTCATAGGGTACTTTTAGTATTAGTACTTCCAGGGAACTGTTTTGAGGCTCCACGATCCGCATTGCTGTGACAAAACGGTCCATTTACACGACTTTAGTGCACACCAACAAAGGTTTGTTTTTTGGTACCAGTAGAAATATGTATTATTATTTATTTTCATGAGAAAAAACCCAGACAAATCTTACCAATTAATAACGTCCATGTGTATGAGTATGTATGAATCGCAAAGTGGGAAATAAATGATACATATAAATGAACCAGATGCAGTGTTACAAAACACTGCACTCTGGTGTGTGAAATAAGCGGACCAAATATGTGTGAAAGCACCCTAAGTTATGATGTTTGGGATTTATATGAAGCTCGGGATGGAAATAACTTAGGAGGCCAGCAGTTGTTACGCTTGAATTGGCCACTGAAGTGACAGTTGATGTTTGAATTTTTCCGTCGTTGCTAAAGTTCTGGGGCGTTAAATGTCATCAGGAGAGCAGAAGGTTTGCCTCATTATGCACCTTTAAACAATGCTGCGTTCAAGGCCACACTAATTACCATTCTGAGAATGTAACAATTTGTTACTTCCAACCTGCCAGTCAGCAGCAGGCCATGAAAGAGGGCCGAGTGCCAGCCCTGGCAGAGAGGGAGAGAGGGAGAGAGGGAGAGAGAGAGGGGGGTGGGGGGGGGGAACAGAGGCTTTTATTCATAGGGCCCAGGGGGCAAGAGAAGCAGGAGCCAACTTACAGAACTAACTGACAGAGACAGACAGCGAGAAAGGTGGGCAAACTCAGAGAGACAGACATGGAAGGCATGTTGGTTAGAGCGCATTTTAGGTATAAATGTGTGCATGTCTTCATTAGCCAGTTAACAGTGAGCTATCTTTTTATCAGACCGAACTAGAGTCTGATACATTCCCAACCAGTGTTCACCTTATTTTCAAATGCCAAAATACGCCTATATTTCAAAAACCTAATCTCTATCGTCAATAAATGTCCAAGCTTAGACGTACAATGCCTAAATGAGTTTATCAGTCTGGTATATGGCACAATTATTGCCGGACTGTATCCTCGTCTGAAACATAAAAATGTTTTGCTTACAGAACAGGTTTCTGTTCTCAATGTAGACCCCTGACTGTGTTTACACTCATATTTCTGTGGCTATAAATACATACACTGTTTGCCACAGAAGTATTGTTAACTGAATCTAAATGGCTGTTTGTAAATACCGGGAACATATTTGAATGAAATCATGTTCACAATCAAAAATGAGGTTCACGTTTTATTTTTGTGTCGACCATTTTGTGAAGAATCTACTACAGTATCGACATTTGCAAAGTTTCTACGACAGCCAGTCTTGAATACCCCAAAGCCCCCCGTATCTTAACTGTTTCTCACCCATCCCACCCTCCCAACTGGGACAAACATTTCTCTAATGAGGGGGTTGGCTGGGAAAGCTGGAGGGAGTGGACCATTGATGTGACCTCTTGCATAGTTGGACGCTTATTATTCATGGATCACGGTACTATGTGTGGCCTGTTGTGTGTGTGTGTGTGTGTGTGTGTGTGTGTGTGTGTGTGTGTGTGTGTGTGTGTGTGTGTGCGGGTGCTTGTACATATGCATTTTAATTTTGCAGCCTTTGTTATGTAAAGGTAGAATGGAATTATCCAGTTTTAACATGTTTTATTATATATATAATCTTCAGTATATGAAACTGGATGCAGATGCTTGGAAAACTTCCAGTCAGCTAGTTGAAATGGATCAGATCTTAGTGTGAGTATGAGAGAGAGAGAGAGACAGAGAGAGAGAGAGAGAGAGAGAGAGAGAGAGGAAAGGCCCCCTGCGTGTAAGGGTCCTCTGTCTCGGACTGAAGCACATTGTTCCAGACGTAGAGATGGGAAAAAGGGCCTTTGGCAGAAACTATAGAAACATGCACACACACACACACACAAGAAGAAAAACTCATGACATAGTGTCTAGTGCATGACGACAATGGCAGTATGGCTCAATTAACCCTAGTGCTTCCTAGAAACAGAACTAAGTAAACTGTTTATTGTAAACTGTCGAAGTGGCGGTGCGAATTGATAATTAGTTTATTGGGTACCGGCCTTAATATCTACCTGAAAGGCTGTGGCATCGAGTGAGTGTTTGATACGAGAGAGGGTGAAATTAAAGTGCATTTAAATGTGTTTTATTTTAATGTACTTATGTAATGTTTATTTTATTAGCGTTTCATTGATTCCTCCTGTATGTGTGCTTTTATGTACTGTATGTGCCCGTATGTATTATAGTTAACTTGAATTTTAGCTCAAGTAAATTTAAAAGTAAATATTGTTATAAATTTGCATGGATACAAAATAAATACAAACAGGCTGCTAAAGGTTGAGCTGACATCAACAGTGTTTGTATACAGTACGTGTGTGTGTGTGTGTGTGTGTGTGTGTGTGTGCGTGTATGTGTGCATGTGCGGTTGCGTGTGTGTGTGTGTGTGCGTGTGTGCGTGTGTGTGCATGCTTAAAGAGCATGTAAGAGTTTCACCGACAGTACACTGTAGGGTGAAAGACATCTGTTGGTGGCCTGTCTAAAGGTCACTTATAGCTATCTTAGCAATCAAGTGATGTCCTCGTATGAGTGTGTGTGTATGTGTATGCTCACTGCAGTGTATGTGTGCGTGTGCTGGTCTGTGTTAGGTCTGTGTGTGTTGAGACACAGTGATTCCTTTCTTTTCTCAATGCCCCAGTGGTTTCTGGGTATTGGTTGACTCAACCAGTGTTCCAGACACCCCTAAATAACACACACACACACACACGCACACTGACATAGACACACATGCAAACACAAACACACACACACACACGCACACACACACAAACTTCCAGTAACCAATTACGCCATTTAACATTCTGGTTGTGCCTTGTTCGTTACCATGGTGAAAATGGGGGGGTGGGGGGTGGGGAGGGTTACCCCCTTTTTTTTTTATGGCCACCCAGTGACCTGTGACAGCAGCATTGATGCAGCAGTTGATTGTTGTTTCGGTAACCATGACGCATGACGGGTAGCTCTGTGTAGGTGTGTCAGCACCCAAGTCAGCTGACACATAACTGTGAATGACACACAACAAGAACAGAACAGCTACTGTAGCGAAAAATATGACCAGAGATTTGTTTTCTTCTTTTCTTCGGGAGTCGTCTCAAAGTAAATACAGCGACAGACTGATAAGACCCAATCAGGAACGTGTTTGTCTGCGTCATCGTTTACAAAAGAATCTGTTTATGCCCGTCCAGACTAGAACGAACTGTACAAGCAGCATTTTCCTTTTAGGTGCTCAAATAGATTGAATGCAAGGCGTAAACATAATAAACGTTATACCTTTTAAAACTAAAATGGTTTAGTGTAGACTATACCTTAGATCATTTTGAAAGGAGCTCCATGGGAGAATTCTGAAATGGCAAATTTGGCAGTTAAAGGCACATATCTCACCCCTCCTTCCAAATGAGCCAATCGTCTGCTTTATAACTACCAAGCATTAAGCTATTTAGCCAATCGTGTGGTTGCTAGTCAACTGTTAAATAGAAGTATAACCTTTTGCTTTTTAACCTTATTTTGGGGAAACATCACCAAACATTTGAAGCAGATTTTTATGTCCCGGTGACTATTGAAAGTGTAGATATAGCTCTCTCCCCATTAATTACAATGCTGTCTTTTTAATAAAATAACCAAGATGGCTGTGAGTGGCGAGAATTGCCTATAAGGACTTTGCTTCTACTGTATACGCTTGTAACAGACACGTTTTTGAGACAAACCCCACCTTTCCCCAGCAGAGCAGAGCCAAATCTGTACCTGTTTCTTCACCTACGGTCAGTTAGTACAATATGAACAAAGTAAACATAGATGCTTTCTCAACCATTATTTTTGTAGCATATCTGAAATTATCAGCACCAAGTTCTAGACCATGTGTTACCATCAACTGGCTCTGCAAATAACACAATCCTGACATTCCAACCGTAATCCTGTCCTTTTTGTTCTTATTTGTCACAATTTGGTTTATCCTGTAGCCTACATTTTGAAACAAATGGAAATGTTTTATTCCTGCTTATTTACAGTTAATATTTAAGCACACTTATTATGGCTGAGAAAATGGCCGACAGCTCAAAGATAGTGGAGTGCATTATTTACAAATTTCAGTAACCGTAGCCTACTTATATATCATATTGTACAGATTTAAAAGACCTGTAAATAGCCAGAGTCCTATTGTTTTGTTTTCCTCATTGCAAGTTTAACGTCCGACTTGGTCATTGAGTTACGTAGTTGGTCATCCTGCATGTCAATCAAAACACCTTTCTTGCCAAGTAGGCTGGTATTGACGTAGTTAGTCAACGCTGTGTCCCAGACTTTCCGTAAAGAAAGGCTGGCTCTGCGAGACCACTGGAGGCCACCCACCGTGTGTTGAGTCACAGACAGTGCCACCTGGAGTCAGGAGGGAAAAGTTCACATAAGTCACAGAGAGAGAGAGAGAGAGAGAGAGAGAGAGAGAGAGAGAGAGAGAGAGAGAGAGAGAGAGAGAGAGAGAGAGAGATAATCATCATCACACTGTCACCATAATCACCATTGTCACAAAATGTCTCCCTGTCTCTGACTGGTTGTCTGCCTTGTTGTCTTGTTTGTCTATCTCACAGTCTGATGTCTGTCCGTCTGTCTAGCCGTGTTGATGGCAACAGGAGACGGTGCCATTCTGGCAGGTGCGTGCCAGTATCCCCTCCTTCCTCCACACACACACAAAGCTAGCCTCTCCTGCACTGAGAAGGCTGCCATTATCATATCAAAGCGTCTCTCGCACGTGGCAGTGCTTCAATTTGAGCAATTAATGCAGAGAGACACAGTGCACACACACACACATAAAGACAAACTCTCACGGATGTGCTCGCACACACACATGCACATGTTCACGTAAATATATAGTACACACCGTATCGGACAGACAGACACACATGCACACAAACCTCTCCTGTGGCAACCTGTGCCAATAAAAAAAGGTGCTGGGAGGCGAGGAACCATATTTTCAAGGCCAGACTAGAGTCTCTTCTCTTCCCTGCCTCCACATACTGTTCTCTGCCTCACTTTCTCTGGCCTGGCAGCCTTTTGTTCCACTGTGGAGCCGCATTTGTTCTCACTAAATAATAAGCATCCATTAATCCTCTTGATTTGGTCTCTCTTATATTATATAAACTGTGGTATAACAAAATAATATATATACGGTATTTCATCACATACACTTTCTTATAAAGTAGTCTGGGATTTATTGTTTTTATTCCAGAAATATTACATTTTATTAACATGAATAACGGAATAAAGGAATTGGACTGTATGTATCTCATGTTGTTTTGATGGAATAATTCAGGGATGCAACTCTATTACCTTGTTACAGGGAACTTAAGAGTAGTATTCATAAGGTTTTCGGCAATACATATTCCATGTCTTTGTATTTCAAATAACGGTCTGTAGTGTTTTTGGCCTTGAGTGCTGACAGATATAAACAATGTGCTGTTTCATAATTGCTGTGTGTCAGGGCTTTATTGTGACTAGCTGAACCCATTTAATCTCAAGGCCAAAAGAATGAGAAACTACTCAGCCTTAGTGTAAAATGTTAATATCTTTGCATGTAAATGTATGGTTTTATTTTGTAATATAATTTTAATGTAATTTCACAGATGCTTAAATAAATCCCACAAAATAATTGAGCTTGACATAAAATTCACTCATAGAATCTGATGACCCAAAAGCAGGCTAGGAGGCAATGTGATTTTCGTCCAGTATTTAATAATCCAAAGAGGCATTCAAAAACATAACAGGGACATACATAATATTAGTAATGGAAAGGCTCACGTTGAAGGTACAACATCACAGGCAGGCTTGAGGTCAGGATGGGCATGGTAAATGGCAAACCGTGCAAACTAAAACAGACACAAAGACAGACAATGGGGGAATAACACTGGGATGTTTACTGGAAACAGACATGACAAACACTTGGTTAGGCTATGCAGGTGATAGCGAGAGGAAAGGGCTCCACCTGGTGAGGTGAAGACAGGAAACAGAGTTAAAGGTATGGTCAGCTATTGCAAGCTAATTGTAAGATAATACGCTTTTAGTTAAATTCACCAAAGATCTCCTCGCATTTTGCTAGCATTTTGCTTCACAATGCGTTTCAATGTGTGAGGCGGGGCCGCAGAGGGATATTGTTTTGATTTGAGCTCAAAGTTAGCAAACAGTCTTGAGAATAACTACCCTGGCCTTTAGTTGTTAATTGGTTATGGTTTATTCTATATTTTTGCCACCTACCCACCCATCTGTATATTAAGATTATAATTTGTATTCTAATATGTAGTGCTTATGTTGGTTGGTTGGTAGGATGAGGTAAATGAAACAACACAAACAGTTTGGCTGAAGTATCTTTGATGTATTACTGCAGAACAGTGCAACACCTTTTAACAGGATAGGAGCTGGATGGGATGATGTTACCGTGGTGACCACTGTACCCCATTCCAGCATACTCATTGATGGGTACTGTTACCAAAGCACTGTCGCACTATTGCCTGACAGATCCAAGATTACAGTTACTATGGCTACTACCACTGTTGAACTGATGTTGTTACCATGGCTACCATTGTAGTTTAATTAAATTAAATGACAGAGGACTCAGTGGTTCAGTATAAAGTGGTTCTATATGGTAGATATTAGTATGTGTGTGTGTGTAGTGTGTAGTGTCGGGTCAACGGTCCTCATGCCATTGATCTAAACAGGCCCAGGAGGGTCCTCTCCCAGCTAATCAGTCAGCCATTAAGCCTGAGTATCTACCAATCAGCAGAGCCATTGTAGGTTTCCTTGCTGCCTGAGAGAAACGGGCCACAGTCATTTATGCTTTTCAAAAAAATCTCTATCATTTATCTCCTCTTTTCCTCCTCTCCTGTCTCCACATCGAATTGTTGTGAAGGACTCTCAGTTCTACTTTAGTTTTTTTTTGTTGCTGGGGAGGGGGGGGGGGGGTTGGGGTGATTGGTTAAAATATATTTTTCTTTCTTTATTGGAAACAGCTGTTCTGAAACCAGGCAACCAGCCCCCCCTCTCCTCCCTGTCTTCCTTCCAGCCACTGTCAGGTGCGTAGCTGCATGAATAGACGCTAATGGAAAGGCGCTAGCTGAGGCAGTGTGCTGCAGAAAGCTTGGCGCCGGGCCCTCAACACGAGGTGCCCTGGAACTACAATAAACTACATACTGTAGAACTACAACAGATAGTCACCCTGGAACTACATTAAACTACATAGAGCTAAAACAGATAGTCACCCTGGAACTACATTAAACTACATAGAACTAAAACAGAGTCACCCTGGAACTACATTAAACTACATATAACTACAAAAGATAGTCAACCTGGAACTACATTAAACTACATAGATCTACAACAGATAGTCACCCTGGAAATACATTAAACTACATAGAACTACAAAAGATAGTCAACCTGGAACTACATTAAACTACATAGATCTACAACAGATAGTCACCCTGGAACTACATTAAACTACATAGAGCTAAAACAGATAGTCACCCTGGAACTACATTAAACTACATAGAACTACAACGGATAGTCACCCTGGAACTACATTAAACTACATAGATCTACAACAGATAGTCACCCTGGAAATACATTAAACTACATAGAACTACAACAGATAGATAATAACTCTGGAACTACATTGCCCTACACAGATATATAGTCACAACAACAGATAGTCACCCTAATACTACATAGAACTACTTTACAACAGATAGATAGTCACCCTAATACTACATAGAACTACTTTACAACAGATAGTCACCCTAGTACTACATAGAACTACTTTACAACAGATAGATAGTCACCCTAGTACTACATAGAACTTCAACAGATATATAGTCACCCTACAGTATACTACATAGAATTACTGTACAACAGATAGAAAGTTGCCCTGGTACTACATATAACTACTATACAACAGATAGAAAGTTACCGTGGTACTACATATAACTACTGTACAACAGATAGAAAGTTACCCTGGTACTAAATATAACTACTGTACAACAGATAGAAAGTTGCCTAGTACTACATATAACTACTGTACAACAGATAGAAAGTTACCCTGGTACTACATATAACTACTGTACAACAGATAGAAAGTTACCCTGGTACTACATATAACTACTATACAACAGATAGAAAGTTGCCCTGGTACTACATATAACTACTGTACAACAGATAGAAAGTTGCCTAGTGCTACATATAACTACTGTACAACAGATAGAAAGTTGCCTAGTGCTACATATAACTACTGTACAACAGATAGAAAGTTACCCTGGTACTACATATAACTACTATACAACAGATAGAAAGTTGCCCTGGTACTACATATAACTACTGTACAACAGATAGAAAGTTGCCTAGTGCTACATATAACTACTGTACAACAGATAGAAAGTTGCCTAGTGCTACATATAACTACTGTACAACAGATAGAAAGCTGCCTAGTACTACATATAACTACTGTACAACAGATAGAAAGCTGCCCTGGTACTACATATAACTACTGTACAACAGATAGAAAGCTGCCTAGTACTACGTAGAACTAAGAGATACAGACAGATAGTCACTTTAGTATTAGAACTTCAACAGATAGTTGTGGTAGACACATTATTATCCTTGTTATATCTTCAAGTTGTCAAGAAAGCCTGTTTCTATGCTGTCCCTAAATATACAGTATCACATGCATAAATTCTTATTCTACAAATTCATGTATCGTAAAATGTTACAGCAGCACGATCAAACTTGACAACCTATTCAAAAGCAGTGATTTATATATGGCATAATTTAAATAAAGATTGTAAATTTAAATTATATTTACAAGAAATGGGTAGCTAGCAGACTGTGAGGAGATACTGCCCGAATGTGACATAAAACATATTAACTTACAATCACTTACCGTATTCTTAGGTTTACAATCACTTATTGTATTCTTAGGTGGGAATTTTCCAAACTTGTAGAATTTGTCTCAAAATGTGTTTTGTTAATGGCTACATTATAGCAAGTTAATGGCTACATAACTACCATCGTACCCAGTCAACACTCTTCCAAGTTTGTTTTGTTGTTTATAACCTCTCACAGTGCACATACCAAGACATCACTGGTCTTTATTTGGGTGAAATTTTCCCAAAGTGGCCAGTAATATAATGACGTTTATTGGTGGATTACATATATATACAGTAATATACTGTAATTATGTTGATTTGTGGATTACAGTGCCAAAGACGTCGGGCTAAGGAGTTGAACTGTGCAAAGTGCCAATCACGGCATGTGTTTTTTTTTCCCCCCCGTCGTCAAATCGCATATTGATCATTGCTGGCCTGTATAGCTAACTTCTTTATTTCATACCGTCATTGATTCCGTCTGTCTCTCGCTGTCCGTCCTTCTGTCTGTCTCTGTGTATCTCTCTCCGGCTTGCGACCGCTCTTGGATGGTGGTTGACAGCCACTGACGATAGCGCTGACAGGCTGGACGGTTATCGGCAGAGCATCCCAGTTGGCTAAATTGAAAATTGAAAATGGAAATCCTGCTCAGTGGGGTTTAGAAGGAGGGGGATCATCAGCCATTATGTCAGATGACCTTTTGGCGTCGGGCGTCGCGGATAACACTTCGAGTGACGTCGACGCCTGGCTCAGATCCCATTTTTCACTGCCACACTAAACAGACACACACACACACACACACTATCATCCCACTGGCCAACCGGTCAGTGAAAATGATATAGGCTATCTGGAGAGCATTCATTGTGAGGTAGATGAAGAGATTTTATTTGGTGTGTTTTTACGTCGGTTGAAGTGGATGTAGAGAAGGTCTGGGTCAAGGACACCTGGCTGCCACCTGACCTGGTGTCATGTCACAGCTGATGACCAATCACAGACTAGGAATGGTGTGTCCGAAAGACTGCTAGGGAAAGGGAATATAAAGCCTTTAACATGACATAGCACACACACACACGCAAGTTGTCTCTATATATACGCTCTATAAGTATGTGATTTATTTCGCTTTTGAGTCACATGTTTGAGATCTACATGGATGAAATTACTAATAAATAATAATGAATCTATGTTGAACTTCTCTGCATTACTTATTGTTAAAATACAAATGGTTATAATGTAAATTCCTTTAATGGCTTTTCTTTTCAACATGCACTGCTGTATGGAGGACCAGGACTGCCATAATAAAAACTAAATAAAGAAAGAAAGAAAGAAAAGTATAAATAATTAAATCAATATAAAACTAATTGAAAAAATAATTAAATTTTTGTATTAAAAAAGGCTATTTCTCTATTTTTACATGTATTTAT
>JAODUH010000019.1:2826434-2844520 GCA_027564835.1 Typhlichthys subterraneus | reverse complement strand
CCCCCCCCCCCCCCCCCCCCCCCCCCCCCCCCCCCCCCCCCCCCCCCCCCCCCCCCCCCCCCCCCCCTCTAGAGGAACCTGACATGCCAGATATCTGTGTCTGTGACACATTCATCTTTGAGTCGTCCATTGAAATGTTTTTAAACGCAGACACTTTCAAAAAAATACTTGGCAGGTGATTGGATGAACATGTGAACCAGCAAAGCCTGTTGCTATCCACTCTTGAGGTAGAAAAGTTGGCAGAAGAGTGGAAACATATTTTACATTGAGAAAAGCCTTCTAATAAATTCTAATAAAAGCGATGTTATATTCATTGCATCACCTACGGTAACTTCTAATAAATTCGGGCTATATTGCATCACTTACGGTAACTTCTGTAGGTCGCGACGTTATTGTTTTTCTTTTACCCCAAGTTGTTACAAGTCGCCATGATCACACCTAAATCACGGCAACAGTACGACGCTGATTGGCCACACACTTGCGTTACAGGCGTGAAACGCCACGATTTCGATGCTTTCCAGAGCAAAGACAAACTGGAGCTCGCAAAATCATCAGAATGGTCTCGCAAGACTAGTTCTATAGCTCTGCTTTAGTCCTTTAGAAGACGTGGCTGGTGTGATGTGCATTTTTTATTCTTTAGTTTATTTGCCAAGCTCTATATTTGCTGCACCTCAGTCTACTCCATCGAACTAAAGAACGGTATACTTAGTCATAAAAAAATGCTGTTTGAGGGGATGCAAATTCTGTTTCATAAGTTGTAAAGGAAATTGTCTATAGTTGTTACAACCTAATTAAAACTACTGTGGAAATGATGTCTGTAGATTTACTGTTTTGCACATATACTGTGTAATTGTTTGCTATTTTTTTATTAACATGCCCACATCGTGCCCGCATTGCACATATAACAAATTAGAGATGTATTTTTATTGTGTCGTGTGGGGGGTCAATGCCCATCGTGATATGGGTGTTTATATGTATGTGTGTGTGTGTGTGTGTTGGCGGTTTTAGGTCAGTGCCTCAAAAGCTTGGAGATATACAGACATGGCTTATACCTTTAACCCCCCCCCCACACACACACACACACACACACACACACACACACACTCACACACACGCACGCGCAGCCACACACTCGAAGACGAGCACGGGTACAGTGTAATCGGCGGCCCCTGGTGATTTGTCCTCGCTGCTTGATGCCCATTCATTCCTCCCCTCTTCGCTCACCAATTACAGCCCTGAACTGAACTAGAAAATATGCTCCAATCTAGCAATTAGTCCCGAGACCACTGGCTGTGTGCGTGTGTCGCTGTGCAAACACACGCACGCACACACACGCACGCACACACACACACACACACACACACACCGACACGCGCGCGCACACACACACACCCGCACACGTGCACACGCGCACGCACGCGGCCAAACCACCGACTTTGACAGTCCTGACAGAGATGAACGCACACGTCAGTGGAATGTCCCCCACAAGTGCATCCAGAGGAGAGGAGAGGAGAGGAGATGGAGGGAGAGAGAGAGAGAGAGAGAGAGAGAGAGAGCGTGGTGGGGGTGGGGGCGGGGGGAGGATGGTGGGTCTCGTGGCCAGGGGAAAAGCAGGCTTGACTGGGCAGCGACAGAGGTGCTTAGTGCCGCCTGGCCTCCCCTTTAAAGAGCCTCCCTCCTCTTGCCCTCTCTCTCCCTTTCCACCGACTAGCTCTTTCTCCTCCGTGTTCTTCACCCTCTCCTTTTGTCCCCTTCCCTCCTTCACCCTCCACTTCCTCGCTCGCTTTTGCATCTTTTTTTTCATCACCATCCCGCTCTCTTAGTTCATAAACCCCCCCTCCTTCCCCTTACCCCCATTTCTCCCATTCCCCTCGAGTTTTCATGCGTCCCTCCTCTCGGCCGAGCCATTACAGATACTCTGCCGGGCTGGGGGGGTAGAGGGAGGGCTTGGGTGGGACAAAAGCCCTGCGATGCCCCGGTCCGGTGAGAGTGGCTGGCTTCTCTTTTTTCCTAAAGGCGGACGGGCGCATTCTTTCTAATGCAGCCGCCGTCGGACGGACGGACGGACGGACGGACGGACGGAGCGATTCAATCCTTTAGTTCCTTTAGCGTGCGCAGAGCCTGTTTCGGTCCAAAAAGCACATCGCTTTACCCCTGGCTTGATGTTTTATCTGGCACATTAAGACGTGATGGGAGGACAGGTGAAGCGAGAGAGAGAGTGGGGGGGGGGGAGGGCGGGGGGTGATAAAGGGAGAGAGAGAGAGGAGGGCCGATGGAGAACTTTTCATCTCCACAAGGAGGAGTGTAAACAGAATGTGTCTCTGCGTTTTACTCTCCGTATGAAGGAAACTGTATGGCAGCTAGCATGTACACATAATTCAATAGTGGTTACATCTACCACTTTTGCACTTTTAGAGTTGTAGTGCTAATGGTGTGTGTGTGTGTGTGTTTGGGTGGAGGGGGGTGCAACATGAAATCATGCTGAAATACCTTTTTAATATGAGTAAGATGTTTTACTTTATACAGTACCTTTTTTAGCTGAATGACAATTATAAAACTGCATTTACGATACACAGTGGGCTACTGCTTTGTACACTATACTTTCTAATTATTTTAGCAGTTGCAACAGTTGCAATTAATGAATAATTAAACTACAATACAGGAATATAAGGTCACAAATCCATAACTCTTACCCAAACCGCTTACTTTTGCTTCCAGTGTGATTAAACAACAAACCACCACGAGAAAACGTCAGTGTTCAATAGCTTCACTGGTGAACATATGAGCTGAATAGATTTACGCCCCAAAGTCTGGTCTTTTATCTACTTAATTATCTAACCAATTATTGCAGTTTCATTTGACGGTATTATTTCACTCCGAAGTGAGGACATGAAATTACTTTTTCTACGTGTATTTACTTGTGTTCGCTGTGTCTTTTGTTGTGGGTGGCATATTATAATGGGTTTAGCTGAACAAGCTTAGTTTGGCCTGTGATTCTGCTATCTTCAAGGCTTTGATCACAAGCAACAAGCAGTAAATCCACTAATATCGCAGGGGCGTCCATTTAGTAATGACATAAAATCGCATCAAAGCCCAAAGACTCTTCCGAACACATTTATCACCATGCTTGAGTCCATGCGCTGGCAAACGAATGATGCGTCAAAGATGGAGCCAAATACTGAACTGTCCTCTAGTCTCAGTTGTATCATGTCCTAAGATGGGTATCAATTGCCATCTTCCCAAACATCCTACAGCTGTTTTGCTGGGGCATGTCTGTAGAAATACTTTATGCATTGTTGCTGGTCCATAGTTCATGACCTCTTTGACCTTTAATGTTGTTTTTTTTTTTATTTATCTGCAATTGACACAAGCAACATACCAGACACGTAGGTACATTGTACATATACGTTTGAGTGGTGGAAAATAACCAGATATCTACATTAGTTAATGTTGAAGTATATAAACCATAATATGTGATTTGAGGATCTCTGCTCATCACAGCATGTTGCTTCACAAGTCTCTCGCGCTCCCTGCGCTCCATGACTCTAGGTCCCAAGCCTATTAAAGGCCTATTGTGTAACATCAGCGCGCATGGCTGTCAATCCAAACAGATACGGGTTTATTTTCTTAATCCCTTAATTTGAAAACTGAGTGAGGGTGGTTTGGGGTTTTTCATTTCTGACTGCAGCGGTGCATGTGAGGAGTATTAGAGCTCGGCGTACGTGGATTTGAGCGTAACTATAGAGCGCGTACCAAACAAATAGGCCGTAAGAAATGAGAGGGAAAGGGTTTATTGCACAACAATGGGTTTATAGGGCCTAAACCGATCTCTAGCATACCTATAACCACAGCCAAGCACACACAAGCACATAAACGCACACTCACAAGCATGGTCACATATGCATATTCAGAAACCCCAATCAACCTTAGTGAGCCAATGAACCATGTCGCCAGCTCTCCAGTGTCTCCTGCCACACACACACACACACACACACACACACACACATCCAAATCCAGCTAGCCTTCTTCTCACTCCAGCCAAATGTATTTAATGTAGTCACACGCACACACACACACACGCACACATCCAAATCCAGCTAGCCTTCTTCTCACTCCAGCCAAATGTATTTAATGTAGTCACACACGCACACACACACACTCACACACGCACGCACGCACACACACGCACACACACACACACACACACATCTGACCACACAGCTTAGCCCCCTCAATACGATTTATAGACTGGACTATAGTTTGTAGCGTATGTGTGTGTGTGTGTGTGCTTGAGTGTTAATAGCGGTCACTACTGAGGCCGTTCCCTGTGCTTAGAGAGTAGGGATGGAGGGACAGAGAAGAGAGAATGAGAGAGAGGGAGGATTAGAGTGATATGGAAACAATGAGCAACAATAGTTTGTCACATTTTGTCAGAGAGGATTTTATGGTAAAGCAGATTTGGAGTCTGCCACCAACAGACAATGATCGGAAGTATGGGATTTATTACTAAATCAGTTTAGCAAACTACACAGGAAGTTCAGCAGTGCATACGGGTGAGATATAACAGTGAAGCAGCAATCATCAACCTGGGGTGTGTTACCCAAAAGCATTGTTGATAACTAAGTTAGCAACTTACAGTACATGGTTGGAACTACACAGTGTTTCCCAAAACCATATAACTATGGAGGAAACTACGTTGGTATGATGCATCGTTTAACAACGCAGGTGTTTCCCAAAACCATAGTTCCAACGACGTCATTAACACTGTCGGTAAAGTGTGTCGTTCGAACACTGTCGTTAGAAGCATAGTTTGTGGTGACTACGTCATAGACGGCAGAAGATGCAGTCAAATAGGCTTATTAGAAAGGCATGTCTATCTAATCTTGTTGTAGGTAAACAGTAGACCAGAAGTGTTTTGAATATTTAGCATAGTTGTAAAAGTAGTCCTACTTTTGAATGTAGTCTATTTCTCAATAGGCCTACATGAGTAGACTGTAGTTCCACCTAGTCTATGCCTACAGTTTACTTTATGGTTCACCTGAAATATAAGATCAAAACAAAAGCACAACTTTTGTTTCCTTTATGTAGTATACAGACTACAGGTATGTCTGTTATTTTAATCTTAATCAAGTGGGATAGTGCTTTGGTTGCCGTTATTAAAAGAACAAAAAAAGAAAACCCATCGCTAGTGTTTTGAACCTGCGTTATTGAGAGAGATATCGATCACGATCACGCACAGTTGAACACACTGTATATTATCTTAAAGGTGACAGACAACAGTGTTTCCATAATCAAAATAACGGCATACATCACAACTCAGAACAGATAGACTTACAATGAATAATCTAACTGGCGTGTGTTACCTTATTTGGCCTTTTGCTTAAGAAAAAAAAACAAACCTCTTTACACATGGCATTTTAACAATCTGAATTATACAGGCTCTGATAGCAATGGCGTATACTGTATAAATATAATTTATTATATTGTATTCCATCTGTTTATAAATTCTGTCTGTATTTTACTGGCAATAATGAAAACATTTTTTTATTTGTTTCCATGTTGAACTATATGTCTGTTACTGTATGTTTTTGTTACAGGTAACGTGCTTATTCTCATTTGTCCATGTATAAACAAACAGGAAAGAATCCCATAAATGCATCCAGTTATGTCAATGCTGAATATGCATAGGCCTGTCCATTAAACACACCTCTCTGAAGGATTAACCTGCATTAAATCCAATTAGATAAAACACCTGAACACCGGGGTTAAGCCACTGCTGTTCATCCAGAAACGTATTTGCCAAAACATTGTATTGTGTGGCTTATCTTTTATGTCTCCACATCTATCACATCCATATCTTGAAATTCAAACTGCTTCCTGCTTCAGTTCACAGTCCGCTCAGGATATAGCATGAGCTTTGACCACGACCGGGCGAGACTGCAGCATCGGCCGGGCCCCAATGAAATGATTTAATGGTTTCGTAGTCCAGGCCCCCAGGGAATGAAACGATATGGGCTTCTAATTGACACCAGGTCAACTGCTTGCTGACAGTCTGTCCATTTGTCCATGTGTCTGTCTAGTCTATACTGTGTGGTCACACAGTAACACACACACTCTCACTGGTTCACTCTCTGATTGTGTCCTACAGTAGTTCTGTAGTTCTGTCCATCTCACAGCCAGACGTCCAGAGCAGGCCAGAGCGGCACAAAGGCCTATGTTGTGTTGCTGCGGTGATGGATGATCGGCAGCCTCTGTGCACGTCAGTGTTATGGGATTTCCCTGAACTCAGCCGGTTCCCAGGCTACGCTTGGAGAAAATTGCCCTCTAAAGCGCCACTACCATTCCCCCGGTGCTGCGTCCTTCAAGAGACAAGGATGAGTTTTCTGCCCCTGGGATAAAAGGGGGCAGATGTGGACATCTGCTGCAAGGGTTTGTTGTTGCTGCCCATGTGATTGACAGGCGACAAGTGCTTATGAATTCATTTGGAGGGTGAAAAGGGCCTTTCTATTTCTAATGAAGTTGTGGAATTCCTTTTATCAAGTATGTTTTGAAGAGGCTTTTTACTCTCATTTTTGTCAGTTTGACTCTGTGTCTCTCCACCTGTTTGACATATGGCCCTTAGCTTGCCACCCACAAGCTGGAAACTACTTATTTTTGGTGCATAAACTCCATCACAATAACTGCAAATATGCACACCATTGGGTGGAGAGAAAAAAAAGGCCTATACGCAACAAAGAGACTACTTCATGCAAGCTTGAAAACATCTTGCGGCTCTCCAAGAAGTGCCACGTGACCCCCTATGATGAAAACCATCGGTTTGTAGCAGATTTCAAGGTTCGCATTCCCGGACCACTCCAAGATTCCTAACTGGGAGAGAGGAAGACACGTCTAGCTGTTTAGCAATCTAATGAGAAGTCAGAGGATGTGGGCTGGGGGTGGGGGGGGGGACGTGGTGCCATGGCGTCAGAACTTAGAGAAAACACGCTGATTCCCCACTGGTTGTATTGTCACCAAACGCCGCTTCTCTCTATGGACCGTAAATGATTTAATTTGAGCGGCAGATGCGGTGGTTCAGATTCCACTAGCGCTCGAGGGGAGAGACGAGTAAATGACAGGAAGAAGAGAAACAGCTTGGCAGGCGGACAGACAGCTAACAGCGGCTTCGCCACTCCACAGACTTCTCGAACACCGTGATTGGGGGGCGTGCGTGCCTTTACACGCACGGGTGTGCGCGCGGGTGTGCGCACGGGTGTGCGCACTTGTGTGCGCGCGTGTGTGTGTGGGGACGGGGATGCTGGTGTCTTTTTTCGTGTGTCCCGACAGCTGAATGAAAATCAAGCTGCTTTTGCATCTGCCATCTTGAGTGTCGGGAAGCACAGATGGGCCTTCCCGGTCACACTGTGCTACAGTATAGCTGGCAGCTAACCAGCACAGAGCATGTCCCCTTTATCTCCTCTCCTGTGACCTCCTCTCCTTTCCTCTCCTCTAACCTCCTCCTCTCTTCTCCTCTCTTCTCCTCCTTCTCTGGGCAATCAAATGCCAGCGTCTGAAAGAGGCAAACTTTTTTTTAACCCACCCTGGGTTGACGTCTCTAAGTCACCCCCGATGGCAGATGTTTGGGGCCTATTTCTTTC
Source organism: Typhlichthys subterraneus (assembly GCA_027564835.1). Taxonomy (NCBI): domain Eukaryota; kingdom Metazoa; phylum Chordata; class Actinopteri; order Percopsiformes; family Amblyopsidae; genus Typhlichthys; species Typhlichthys subterraneus. The sequence continues at coordinate 2,836,886 of JAODUH010000019.1, read as the reverse complement.
TTTTTTTTTTTTTTCTCGAAGCCGCAATCTCAGCTGTAATCACCCTCATTGACGGATCAGAAGGCCCCTGTTGCAGCACTGAAAGGCAAATTAACACCCCCCCCCCCACCCCCCACCCCCCAGATAACGTCGTAATTGACTAAATCGTTTATATAAGCCCGGAGATCACACATATAATCTGTAGCCTCATATGACACATCTTGAAACTGAGACAGCTCATGTCTGTCGGATGAGTGTGTGTGTGTGTGTGTGTGTGTGTGTGTGTGTGTGTGTGTGTGTGGCAATCTGTGCAAGTGGGTGTGTGTATATTTGTGGTGCATTTGTTGTGTTGCCAATGTGTAGATGTGTGAGGGAGTGTTTGTTTGTATATTCGTGTTGCGTGTCACCTCTTGCCAATATGGGAATCTGTGTGTGTGTGTGTGTGCGCACACACGTGTGTAGGTGTGTGTGTGTGTGTGTGTGCGCGCAGCAGCGCATGTTACATTCCTCCATGTTCCACAGTACGTTCTACAGTACGTTTGATCGCTAATCATTTGCCCATCAGATAAGGAAGCTCTAATCGTTTCTCTGCTGGAGTTTGCCTCCAAGTCAGACCCCCACCCCCCTCCTCCCCCCTCCCTCCCTCCCCTATTCTTATTCTTCTCTTTTCCATCTCATCTCTGGCATTAACTCCATCAGTTTGGTAATTGGCTCTTTTACCGTAGCTGCGGCCATAAAGTACACTTAATGTCCGTCTCTCTCTCTCTCTCTCTCTCTCTCTCTCTCTCTCTCTCTGTCCTCTCATTCATTCAGCTTGCCTCTTGTCTCCCCTCCCCTCCCCTCCACTCCTCTCCTCTCGTTCGCCCTCCCCACCCAATCCTCTACCTTCCTCTGTAAATAGCATTAACTAGTTCCCCATAGAAACCGCCAGTGTTATCCGTCGCCTCTCAGCCTATTGCTGGGTTTATGAGCTCCGATCACTGGAGATGATAATTCTAAGTGGATATTTCCCCCCTCACATCGCTGCAAAATAGAACTCCAAATAACCCCAACTGTCACAGATGAATATGTAAATTTTGTGTATGGCGATCTCCCTCCGTTTTGTCACCCGAGAGGAGAAACTAAATCTGTATTTAAAAGATCTGGAGGCCGGAGAGTCAGTTCATCATGGTGTAGCCTGCCCCCCACTATCACATAACTTGGCCTCTGCTTTTCATTTTGCTTCAAATTAAATCAAATGTATTTCTCTTTTTGGTTTACTTTACTGATGGTGGTTTCTTTTAGGGGCTCAAAACTGCCCGACTCAAATTTAACTCAGTTTATTCACAGCGATAAAGGACAGCTTTGATGATGGTTTGATGGGACAGAATATGCTAGTTGCTATAGCTATGGTGGTGGTGCCTGTTATTTACGGCAATGCTTGTTATAAGTGTGCCCACTCACTGCAGGTCACTTTTGATAAAATTGTCTAAAAGGCCTAAAGAACATTTTCAGTATGGATTATTTTAATTGGTTTGGAATAATTGACACCGTGTAATTATAAGGAGGAGTTGAATGTTTAATCTGCATGTTATATATATATGATGATAACATTGCCAGGGTATGGCTAACATCATATGCTAAGCAAACACACGGCTACGCTAATCTATCTTTCTCCACTCTGCTATCGCTCAGTGGTCCCATGATATGGTTTAGAAAAACAGTTACAGAATATGTCTGTGTGTTTGTGTGTGCGTGCGTACGTACATGCGTGTGTCGTTTGAAAATGTGGTATCTCATCTGGAGTAATTAGTTATATCTTAAATGGCTGTTCTCTGAATGATAGAAGATTTGTTGCGTTGAAATGATAGCCGTCCCCTTCACCCCAGAGAGACAAATCAATCAATAACACACTGACTTGCTTCAAAACCCTTATCAGCTAATTTAATTGTTGGTCTCTTTTTTATTTTTTTATGGGGGAGTATCTGGTGAGGGGGAATGTTAGCAAGAATAGTAGACGTACTGTAGCATGTCATTTTATAAAACATTTTCTAATTAATTTATTCCATTGAGTTATTGTTTTCCGCTAGCTTGGTGTGTTTCGGTTGGTGACGCTGGCAGGGAGGCGTTTGGCCAAGACGTCTACCAACGAGACCGTTTTGTTCGACAACAACTTGTGCGAGTGCACACACACACACACACACACACACACACACACACACACACACACACACCGTATTTACCAGCAGAACGCTACCTCTGTTTGCTGACGGCTGATAATTCTTGAGAGAAGACAAATACAACACAGACTAGAGAGGGAGAGAGCGAGAGAGAGAGAAGAAATGGCTCTGCAAATTATCAGAAAGGGGAGAGAAAAATAATTGGCAATATAAATGCCGGGAGGAGCACATTATGTGCAATTGTCTTGCTATCTTTCCAGAAATTAGTCTTTTAAAATGAATTTGCTGTATTAATCATCTGCTGAAATATTTTTTGATCACTGAATTAATAGTTTTTGCGTTGGGTCGTCGCATGTTTTTTAGGTATTCATTGACATAGGTGATTGCCTCTTAATTACGACGGCGTCCTCCTGCTATCCACGCCTATTAATTCCTGTGTTGTGGCGTTGCCCCAGCTCGCTGCCTGGTCCTGTATCTACTAATTACTTCTCTAATTGAATTTGCTCTCTGTTGCCAGCCTGTTTTTTTTTAAGTGGCTGTTTGTTGCCGGGCCTCATTGTGTCTGTGTGTGGCAGCTAGTTGCTGGAACAGCGTGCTCTCTCACTCTCTCTCTCTCTCTCTCTCTCTCTCTCTCTCTCTCTCTCTTTGTTCAAGCCCTCCCCATTTCCCCCCACTCTGTATTATTATTACCTATACCTCCCATAACTATAGTGTTTCCAGTGGAATTGAAGGAGGAGAATTAATCAGTGAAACAATTAAACCCACTCCCATAACCCCTTATAAATCTCCACTACCCCCTAGCACACGCACGCACGCACGCACACACACACACACACACACACACACACACAGTGGGTTTGGTCCCTGTATGGTTGTTGTGACTGTGACGAGAGCGCTCTTCACATTAATGGTTCATAATGCAGCATCTTTTCTCGGCACAATAAATAAGCTGCTCTCTGCTGTTTATTAATGCCGCCTTTACATTGGACTCCATTTCAACCCCATTACGCTCCATTTAGTCTATTTATTACTCCCAGTATTTCTTTCCACAGACATGGGGCGCTAGCTAGTTATGGGCTAAAGTGGTTACTGATGTGGTTAGTTTTTTTTTAAATTACACTTGTCATGTGTTCTAATGTGCAGCGTGTATTTCCTGTGCTACTTCCTGTAGACTGAAGACCTGTGGCGGTGTTGTTACCTTGACAATATAACACTTTTGTTTAGTCACAAAGTATGCCGTTTACCTCTTGGTGCACTGAATTCCAGTGTTGATAAGCGTTCATTGGCCCTATCCATTTCTATTGTACATCTTTTCCTTCATAATTGTTTTAATTCGAATTATTTCCTTTTATTAAAACAACTTGAGGAGGGGGGACCACTGTGGCATTTTGTTGCAATTGGACATAAAACCCAAAATACAATGACATATTTTTGAATATGATTTAGTTTTTTGACCAGGTGATATTTCTATACGCAAATACACTATGTGCTGCTACTTGAAACTAGCAGCAGCAGCAGTGATGATGACTTTTGGCTGATTGCATCTCTGGGTAGACATGCAGTATAGTGAAGAGCCTCTGTTGTCTGTGCGCCATCGAAGGCTGCTCTCTCCTGGACGTCCTTGAAGAATGGAAGGTGGAAGGAGGCTTTTACATCAGCTCCTCCTCACACACACACGTGCACACCATGTTTCTCTGGTTTACACACATGCACGCGTGCATAAACACAATATATATATATGTATATATATATTTATATATATATATATATATATCCATCCTCATTCACTTATCCGTTTTATATATAGATACATACTGGATTTAGGATAACTATGCAGACTCATGTTGACACATATAAAAAATAATAATTTTCCTTTATAGACTTTTTACCTGTTGTGAAAGTTGTTTTTACTTTTCTATGAAGTCGTAATAAATCAAGTGCTTACATTTACCGATGTAGTCCTCCATCTTAACTCTCTCTCGGCAAGATCCTTTGATTCTAGCCTCTTCCTGTCACTCCATCTCTCTCCCTCACCCCTCCTCTCCCTCTCTCCATCGATTCCCCCCAGTAGCTGCTGCTATCTGACCAGCCTTTTGTGTCCTTATCGAGGTTTTGGGGTTTATTCTGGCTGTCGTTATTGACGGGCCTCGCGCTTCACGGCCAACTAATGCATCCCTAATCCCACCTTTGTTACCCTGGAATGTTCAGGACCAACACACGCACACACACACACACACACACACACGCGTGTGTCATGGTTGTGTGTAAGGAGGAAAGTTGTCTTTTTTTTGGTAATGGGGGAGGGCATCTATCAATCAAAATGTGTGTGTGTGTGTGTTTGCGTGTGGATGTTTGTATGTGTAGGTTTGGTGTGTGTGCGCACACCGGCGCGCGCACACCTACCTTTGAGTGACAGGCCCGAGCAGGGCTGAAGACGTTTGATAAGCTTGTATTGTTGGTCGTCGGATCAGCCCCCACCCCTTCATCCCCCACCCCAGCCCAACCCCAGGCCCACCTCAACACACACACACACACACACAAACACCTTCAACCCCCCCCCCCTTTACATTGATAAGGAATACATTCGACTGCAGCTGATAACGGTGTCAGGAGCGGCAAAGCCCCACTCTAAAGACACACACACACAAACACACACAGACACACACACACACACACGTAAGCACACACACGTACGCACACACTCGCCATGGGAAGTGGTGTCTTTCTTCACACAGCTCTGCTGTAAATGATACTCTCAACAAACAGCACCGACAACACCACTCAGGCAAGAAAAGATTTAGATACCGCACGCTCGTGTGTGTGTGTGTCTGTCAGCGTCAACGATGTGCGATATGGCTGGAGGATATGCTAGTCTTATTGAATATGTCCTTAGTGATAGCACCATAGTGTGTGTGTGTGTGTGTATGTTGTGAACAGTACAGAGAGAATGTGGAGTGATAGGCTTACATCGGCTGAGACTTTTCATACAGCACACACCGCTCTCAAAGACTGATTGACAACTGTCTGGGAGCATCTTTAAGGCTGTGCGTGTGTGTGTGTGTCCATTCACGTGTGTGTGTGGGTGTATGTGTGTGTGTGTGCTTGGTTTGTGTGTAGCCGCATGTATATTATGTTCGTTCAGGCTTTCATAACATATTTATAAAATGTCTTTAAATCGTTAAATATACAAGCCTTAGTTTTGAATCTTGATGACTGTATAGTCATCAAGATTGTAACTGATTGTAACAAGATTGACTGTAACTTTGGTTCCTCAATTTGGGGGTTTGGGATACCTCAAAGGGGCCTTGAGATATTTTAGGAGTGGGCACAATATAATTTCTGCTTTTCGCTATATTCTTTAGATATGTATTTTGAATTGAATTGAGTATAATTGTGTATAAAATAGGATAAGGGTATGCAGTGTTAGCTTGCTGTGTATAAATACACAGCAAGTGTATTTACAGTGAATGTTGTTCAAAGTCTTCCCTATACATACACACTTTGTTATATGGTTAAAAACTTTGAGAATGTATTATTATTATTATTATTATTCTTATTATAGTAGCAGTAGGAATATCATTATTTCAAATTAAGAAATGTGTGCTATTGGTATGATCAAAATTAAATAGTTGCATTTTCTAGTATTAATTAGCCAAAAGAGTTGGTAAATTGTTTAAACTACACATTTATTTACTGTACAGTTCAATGGTATATTAATACATAATACAAGTACACACGCGTCAAACAAAGCAAAGCAGAACCGCATGGGATCGCTCCACAGCCAAAGGACAGTGACCTGTGGTGAGATGTGAGAGCAGGACATCTCCGACTAGAGAGTAAACGTGAAAGGAGTGATAGACAGGAGGGGGAACGCAAAGAGTGAAATTACCAGAGGGCAGAGGGGAAAGAAAAGAGGTCCATTGTGCCTGTGCATTAACAGGGTGTATGATGAAGTTAGTTTTTGTGTGCAGTGTCTAGGGGCTATGGGAGTCAAGTGGGAAGCGGGGGGTGGGGGAGATCAGGGTTGAAGTTTCAGGGATTGTGTGTGTGTGTGTGTGTGTGTGTGTGTGTGTGCGTGTGTGGTAAATCAATAGCAGAGTGCCGCAGATTAGCTTGGCAAATTACACATGCTTGGCCGCTCCATTGTACAGTAAGGCTGGCGTATTCTAAAGAAGGCACTTCCAAGACGCCGCAATTGGTGGATGGACTACCAAGATCATTTTTATTGATTTGGGACGGCCGTCAATAGAGCAAGGGTGGTATGTATGTGTTTGTGTGTGGGAGGGGGGGATCAGGAAGTGTGTCACAGGGGCTTGCAACAACAATACCCCTGCCTAGTCTCGCTGGCATTGTCCCTGTCTAAATACGTGCATTAAGACATACCTCGCACGCTGATTTTCATTTACATTAGTGCCCGGATGGGCGAACGGGAGACAGAAGGAGAGAGAAAGTGCTCCTTTTCTCCCCATTATACACTATGGCAGCAGACATCTGGCCATTGTTTGGACTGGGAAGCCCAGAAGCATGGGGTGGAATCAGTAATGTGCTTGTTCTCCACAATAAGGCCCTTTCCTCAGGACAATGATCAAAGCAAAGTTTTCTCCAAAACGGAGAAGTTCTGTTTCATTTTAGCCTTGCGTCCAGATGACACCAAAGACTTTTCAAACCTAGTTCCAGAATGGAGACTTTTCAAAATGCTGCTCATATACGATGTTGTCGTATGGACAGCCGAAACAGAGCTCATTGGGGCCGCGTCGTCATGGAATTCCGTCCCACCTCCCATGTTGCTATTTAAGGCCCAGGTAGGCCTTTTTCTGCGGACATGGCTTTGAGCTACGCCGACACAGGAGTGCTCGGGCTGTAGTGTCTCTTACGGACACATCTCAGTAATTGCCATTTTTATTTGTGCACAAAAAAATATTTACCACTGAAAATAAATATGTTGCATGTTTAGAACACTCATTTGTGAATCAGGACCAGAGCCATGGAAATAACAGAGTTACGCCAACGGAATTCGAAAATGTCAACAGTCACATGGTTCATGGAGAGGCAAAACCTATGGCACAATAGTTACCAGAAGTGCTTGGTGGGTAGTTTGAACATATATATACAGATATATAACTTAATTTTTTGGTAATTAGTATTCCATAAATGCAATGATTTACCTTTAAAAAAAAATGTATATGGTATTTAGGCTAACTTCCGGGAACTATTTTGAGGCTCCACAATCCGCCATTGCTGTGAAAAAACGGTCCATTGGAGTGAACGAAGATGGCGTAACTGTTATTTCCATATGCTGTCTGTAGCGGACTTCATCTGCCTGTCAAGCATGCGCAGTCAATGTGCACAAGTCCAAAGATACACTGTCACATACTGGCCTGGCATACTTACTACAGAGTATTCACTCCGTTTTTATGCTTGTGGACACGGAGCTCCTCACTGTCGTATGGATGCAAAATCTTTGTAAAGCGCAAAAAGAAAATAATAAATTTTCAAACAAATGCCTTGTGAGGACATAATAAACAATCTAATAAACAGTCTAATAAACAGATAAAGGAGCTATAGATGCATGTTGACATTTAGATGTACAGATCATTTGTCTGTAAAAGTGGAATTACTCTATGCATTACAGTCTAGGGCAAAGAGTATTACAGCTACAGCGAAGATAGAAAGTCTGAGCATTATATACTGTAAGAGATTAACTTAAAAATAAAGGACTATCTAAATCTAAATGTTTAACAAGTGCAAACTGAATTTACTGTTTACTGTTAATTTTCTACCAATTTAACAATACAGTGTGTGCCCTCCTTGGCTAGACTGAATATATAAATCCTGCAAGTGGTTGCAGGCCTAGCTGGCAGAAGAATAATGAGATTCAGCGCATGTGTGTGTGTGTGGGTGTGCGCGGAGGATGTGCACGTGTGACCGCGGCAGCGTGTGCTCATTTGATTCTATTAGACGGTGTGTGTAACACAGAGCGACACAGCGCTGCTAAATACTGCAGATGTTAACAGCAGGAGGCTGAGAGATGACAGCTTGGATGTTGGGTCGAGAGCACACGCACGTACACACACGCGCACGTACACGCACGCACGTACACACGCAGGTGATACTAATCACCCAAATATGTGTAAATAGAACACACAACTTTCAAAGCATATGTATATCTGCATACATATTCAAACATGTACATATTTAAACATATGGACAGATACACCAGCAAGCATCAGCTCCTGTTACACGTATGCAGATACGCATTTGCACGCATGTTGTCTGCGTTGTGCAAGATTAATATAATATACATTTACAACGTGTTCATGTTTACAGTTGTTTTTCTGTGCCCTTGTCTGCTGTTTAATGACGTCATCTCCGTGATTAAGATGCGACCGCAGATGGGACTAGAGCCAGACTCATATTCAGCGTCCTGTAGAATGCAGTACAAAGTGAACCTGTAATATAGCACTGCATCGATCGCATAAAACACACTCACAAACGTGCACACTCCAAACACACACGCACACACACACACACACACAGTACGTGCACGCTTCTTTCCCAAATTCCCCTAAAAAAATGTGCTGGACATGAGAAACCTTTTCTTCACCTTTCTTTGCTTTGCACACACTACAAACACACACACATGCACACAGGCACACACACACTACAAACACACACACACATGCACACACACACACACACACACACACACACACTCAGGCACACACACACACACACACACACACACACACACACACACAACCACATGATTCGAGCAAACAACCTGGATTTATTTTCTCGTGGTCTGCAACGTGTTCCTGGGCCCTTTATGAGTTGGTTGTGAAATTCAACAGGCACTGTTTAAATAGGATGGGGACAGAAGAGAGAGAGTGTGTGTGTGTATAACGGCACACACACACACACACACACACACACAGCATTACCGTTGAGGTGCTAGGTTCTTCAGCCTGAGGATCAACACTAAATGTTTACGATCCGTTCACCTCACAGCCTGTTGACAGTGTTTGTGACCACCACGCTGTAGGCTAAAACAATTCTATTTCTATGTGCACGTGTTCGTGTGCATACCTGCGTCTGCATATGAGGTGTTGTGAAATGAACAAATATTCCTGGTCAATAAGTAACTTGGAAGTGAATTATGAACATGTACAGTTTACCGAAATATGACCAGTCTCCAAAATAAACAAAACTTGCTTTCAAAGACCTTACTTTCAAATACATTACTTTTTAAAGTTACATTTAGGCAATATACTCTATGATCCTTTTAATAAACCAGTAAATGCTCCATGCTAAGATAGCGTGCAAAACGGCTATACTCCGAAGCATGAAACAAATAATCTCTGACTTTGTTATTATACTGTTAAACCGTAAACTCTAAATAGTGAGTTAAGTATCGTCTTTGAAAGTTTGGTTGGAATTTCAACCAGCGTTCTACATACTTACTACTCCTGGTAATATAATAACCTACTATTAGCAATGCTAAATAGTGTGAAGTAAATTCTTGTTTTGTGAAGTCTTCTAGTGCTGTTGTGTAGGTTGACTCCCAGCAAAGTGATGTATGTTTACATGTTGTACATGATGTGAATGGGAAGCTTGACAGTATAGCGACATTATACTGTAAAACAAAGGTTTTAAAGACTCCAGGCCTGTAACGGACTCTATAAAATGCAGATCATAGCGACGCAAGTATCGTGCTACCCTTTACAGGTCAGTCCTTTGCAACTCTCTTTGACCTTTGACCCAATCCTGCTGGCCAGGTTATCTAGTCAGAGCGTAATGCTCTCAGCATTGTGTGCTATTTTATCTCTACCTGAACTGGTCGTATTTTTAAAACAGCCCCTCAACAAACATCACATCTTGACGGGTATCTCTTAACAGTATGTTTCTCATGCTAACATCCCCCAGTAAACATGACACCATGCTGTGACAGCAAAGAGCCGTGCGTTTTGTGCGCGCGCATGTGTGTGTGTGTTTGTGTGTGTGTGTGTGTGTGTGTGTGTGTGTGTGTGTGGGGGGGGGAATGTGGTGGATTCCTACCAAGACAACACAAGGCCATTCCCATGCTAACATCATGTACTGTTGCTCCCCACCCGATCAAAAACAAGGGGAATGTCTTCCCTTCTCTTCTCCCATCGGCCCATCTAATAGGACTGAGTGTGTGTGTGTGTGTGTGTCGTTATACAAACTCTCTCTCTCTCTCTCTCTCTCTCGCTCTCTCTCTCACTCGCTCTCTCTCTCGCTCTCTCTCTCTCTCTCTCTCTCTCTCTCTCTCTCTCTCTCTCTCTCTCTCTCACAA
>JAODUH010000019.1:2814152-2826334 GCA_027564835.1 Typhlichthys subterraneus | reverse complement strand
TCTCTCTCTCTCTCTCTCTCTCTCTCTCTCTCTCTCTCTCTCTCTCTCTCTCTCTCTCTCTCTCTCTCTCTATCTATATATCTATCTATCTGTCTCTGTATATCTCTCTGCCTCTATCTCTCTATTTTTTTCAATTCAAATCACTTCATTAGCATGACGTAACAGTGTACATATTGCCAAAGTATATATATTTTTTAAAAGAATTCCTAATTCCTGTAAAACATTATTGTATTTGTTTGTTTTGCAGCGGGTTGGCTTGCTTTGTGCGCTACGAGGAGGAGACGGTTTGATTGACGTTAGGTGTGAATGATTCAAAAAGACGGTAGTGTGCGTGTGTGTGTGTGTGTGCGTGTGTGTGTGTGTGTGTGTGTGTGTGTGTGTGTGTGTGTCTTCTTTCAAAATCACTCACACTGAGAAGTTGTAATAAGACCTTGTGTATATTATAACAACTTGTTTCTCTACAGAGAGGCCCACAAAATACAGTGTGTGTGTGCGTGTGTGTGTTCAGTTTGGAACTTAAGGACTCCTGGTGAAGATGGCATTGAGGGGAACTGGGATTTTGTGATGAATTTCTCTCCGTGTGCTCGCGTGCCTGTGTGTGTGTGTGCGTGCATGTGTGTGTGAGTGCGTGTATGCGTGTGTGCGTGTGTGTGTGACAGACAAGGTGTTGTTGTCACCTCGTAAAGATCAGTGACATCCAATATGTTTGGTTTGGGATCATCCTCTGTGCTCATTGTGTATCCTGTTAAACGCTTTATCGATCAGCCATGAGTTAATTACAAATGACATCAGCGGTCGCCGGGCGTTTGAGGCCACCACACCGCAACAGAACACACACTGCAGACAGTGAAATTGTATCTTGGAACATCAACATGGATAGGAAAATACACTCCACCCCTCTTTCCCCAATCCCTTTGACATTTTATATTTTGACATTTTACAAGGGTTATTCAATGGCCGGGCTTGGAAAGAGACCATCAAGCAAGTATTTGCTCATGTGGGACAATGGTCTTTGACAATAGCAGTGAGAGTGGGAATTAAAAATAGTAGATTTCTGCAAGACACTGATGAGACACACCATGAATGCTTAATATGGTCGCCCCACCTTGGCTCACTCTATGCAAAAAATAGGCTATGGGGCTCTGGCGAATCCACATTCAAGGCCCTTGGATGCTGTGGAGATTTTAAAGCTGCTAATGTATTCTGGCTTTAAGCTGCATTGCTAAGAAGTCCATATCCTGCTGATGCCCATAAACGTTTGCAATATAGGCTATACAACAACAATAATAATAATAATAATAATAATAATAATAAATAATTAATAATAGTAGTAGTAATAGTAATAATAAAAATAAAATATTGGTTTGCGCTTGTGTAGGCTATTTATTTAAAAGTATAACATTTTGCACAGCACCTGCAACAGTATGCACATTTTCGAGGCTCTTTTTCATGTCGTGTCAGTTTCGCTTTGACATTGCCGTGTACTTTGTGCGAAAGGAGAAAGGAGCGAAAAAAAATCTTTATCAAATCCCCATTCTGAGGCTTTCAATAACGCAGGCCATTACCTCACAGGCGCTTTTGTTCGGCCTATACAAGAGAGAACAAAATGGTTATTCAGGAGAACGCTTTAGATTTTTATTGTGGGCTTGCTATTCACAAAGAGCACCGTTATTGTATTAAAAAGAACCATCTGTGGCAGAAACAATGGCTTCAAATTATCTGTGAATACCCAGTGAACAAAATATAAAGCTTTTTCCTGCTCATTATGTGGGCTAGGCTGGGGGTGGAAGATAGGAGAGAGGAGAGGCATAGACTTTGCTGTAACTGACTTTTGTTGTTCTTGGTTGCATTCTTCTCCTTTTTAAATCGGCCCCCTTTTCAGATTGTGTGTCGCCATAAACGGCTTTTCTTGTTCCAGGGGTAGCGGAGAGGAGAGAGTGGATCTCCAGCCAGACAGCGGAGGCTCAGTAAGGAGAGACGGCGGCCCACGGGCACCAGCTCCGGCCTGGCGCGGCGCGGCGTCCCGCTGGAAAATGAAGGGGACGCTTGGATGTAAGACGCCCGGGGACAGGCGATCAGCTTCGGCCAGGGCAGACTTAACTTCTGTGCTCGGGTGGATGAGGGAGATATGCCTGTGGTTGAGTCGGAAAAATGCGAAAAATGCCGTGGTGTTTTATTTCTGCCAATCAAGCTGAGTGGAGGACGGCTCCCAAACTGACATGTAAGTTCTGCTGGGATGAAGAGGCGACGAATGCAGCTTGTGGAAGCTGTGTGTGTGTGTGTGTGTGTGCGTGTGCGTGTGTGTGTGTGTGTGTGTGTGTGTGTGTGTGCGTGCGTGCGTGCTAGAGTTGTGTGAGTGTTTGTTGCCTATAAGTGAGTGTTTTTGCCGTGTGCTTTGATATAAGTTTGCAGAAACTTCCCGAATAGCTATAGCGGCCATCGTCTTAATAAATACGTTTGAATTTTCTGTCGTTTCTTTCACTTGCATTAAATATTTTGGCATGTCTTTATTTAATCTTCAATTAAAACAAAATCACTTTTGAAACGTATTTGAACGTTTTGATTGAAATTAGTTCAATTGTGTTGACTTTATGCAATAGCATTTGATTTATAGCCTATGTTATTTAAGCATGCTTCTTATAGCTTCCGTAATATTTTATGTAATCACTTCAGTTGCCTGCGTTAAGGCCGTTTTAATGGTTTTAAAGAATTAAAATAAAACGAATGTTGTATTATTGTTGCTATTGTTATTATTAGCCGAATATGCATATTAACATCATAGCCTATCATCGTATGTGTAATATACCAATAGGCTAACATGTGAATACTCTAATATAGGCCTACATTTTATTCAGGCTCACACGTTTGACTTTTGATTAAAACCTAACTGCACGCTTATGAAAGGCTGAATTAAGAAATAGTATGTGTGCTTGTTGATCAGCCATTTCTTGAGGTGTCTTCAGCCACAGCCACGGCCCCTAGCGGTAAGAAAACAGACATCAATAGCGTAAAACATATCACCCCGACACATTCATTTTTTTTTTAGGTCTTCTGACCATTTTTTTTTGTTTGTTTGTTTTATTGTTTTGTTTTTTTACGAAAGTTTTTGTGTATTTATTTATACAGGTTTATGCTCGGATATCTAGGCTACACATTATGTGTCAATTTATGTGCAGAAAATAATCCAACAGTATTATGGTCATATTGTGGGATTGCAGGTGCCAATTTTAACAAACATCTCATCTGAGTCGAGTCAGTTGAGAGATTAGTCTATATCCTAGGCTATGATAAATTACAAAATTACTAAGACACAAATATCCAGAGTGTAAAACATAATGTAAAATAGCCTATAGTTACATGTTTTTATTTTTAGAATAATACAATAATTTTCTCTATAATTTCCTACAAATATGTGCATCTCGTAGCCAATGCAGAATGTATTGTTGTGTTTTCTGTTAGCCTTTAGTATAACAACCTGCTAGTGGTCTTACAAGTGGTCCGACGGCGCTGGCCTGTAAATTTATCCTGGTCTTTGTCAAATAACGGGTTTAATTCAAAATGATTGTGAATGCAGGGCCCATTCCCGGCTACTGGAGCATTCTTTCATAGCGCTGCTGGGTCCCCGCTGTTCCTTTATTATAATAAGAAGATTAGAGGTAACGGGGAACACACTCAAATGCAGATAGCAGCCGAGCGGCCCATTTCAAACTTGCATTATAATAGGACTGCTGTATGCGTGTGTCGCCTCTCTCAGCCTATTAAGCAGAAGATGAATCTCATGTAAGGTTGCCGGTGCCTGCTATAATGAGAGCATGGGGGCTCTGCTCCTATTTATTATCGAGTGACTAAAACAAAATAAGGATTGGTCTATTCAAATTCAATTATGATGTAATTTGGATGCATGCATTTCAACTATTTCAGGTGCATGTTCTCGATCTGTTTTTAATACTTGAAATTGTGTTGCGAGTGTTGACAGGAAGGCATATGTGTGTGCTTTGTTGTGTTTACTGTTCGGCAATATTTTCGGTTACTTTTCGAATAGAGCAGCTGCTTAGGTCTAGGCTGTTAGGCTATCCACACACGATATGCCGTTTCATTAAAATATAGTTGTGTATCTTAAACATAGGCTACAATATTAAATAAGGCCAGTAATAAAGCTAACATAAAAACGTACCCTATACGCTGAAAGTGAATATTCATGTTAAAGTCTGTTTGCAATTCCTACTCTCGCCAGTAGACGGCGCTGGCGTAACGCAGCAAGACGGTGGGTATTTCATGGGAAATGCAAAACAGCTACATCAACGCTTTTGTCACCCTCACAACTTCGACAGAAAACTATCCAAATTATTTATAATGTGACATTTAAACTGTTATGATATGCCCAATTGTTCACATTGGCCTTGGATTTAATACTTTTCATCTTTGAACTCCAGGTTATTATTATTATTATTATTATTATTACTATTATTACTTATTTGTTTAGCCTAGTGGATATGCTATAGGCTACTGAGCCGCATTTGTCAACAAGTTGTAGGCCTACATTATTGATTCACTTTTAATTGTAATTGTTGTCTTATTTTATAGACATATGCTATATGTGGCACACCGTAGCCAGTAGCCTAGATATGTCCTAAATACGCTACAAAGGTCCAACAACAACGTCAACAGCGGAGTGGAAGTGGAGTGGAGTCGGGCCTTTGTCCGGCCCGATGTAGCGACAACATCCGAAACAAAACCGTTTATTTGTGATGAGATGAGCCCGTGTCCCTTCTGTGTGTTGGCATTCAACTTCACTGCCATTGAAGCTCATCCGTCCGAACAAAAGACTGGGGAAACATCTTGGATTACCTTTCCTCTTTTCAACGCTAAAAACAGCCGGGCTCCCCTCAATGCCTTGAGTATAAGAAAGTTTATATAAGTGCTGTTGTGCTAGGCTGGTTTGTCATTTAAAATTAGGCATATGATTGGCTTTGACAAAATATCAACACACGTATTTTTCAAATAGCCTTTGGTTATTAACAGTAGGCTATATTGGTTTGTTTATAACTGCTCTTACAATTATTGTTTTGATTATGGTATTTTGTAGACTATTAGGCTAAATGTGTAGGCCTTTAGTCTACATAGTTAGCCACATACAAATATATAATGTGTAGCATATGCTTTTAAATAGTTATCCTAATATATTTCCATCGCAAAATATTAGGGTAATAATATGTATGTACACACTTAAATTAGTAATGCTATTATTTATTTTATGTTGCATTTAATTTAGATAGGCTATATAGGCTAGTATGGCTATAGCCTAATGATTAAAGCTGGATGATTTAATAGCTAAACACCTCATCATATTAAGGCTATGTCCACTGTTTCCAGATAGATGCAAATATATTATGACAACGTTAAGACTCGAACTTGTAAATAGGCTATACTTTTTACTGATTCATATAGACAACGTGTGTGTGTGTGTGTGTAGGTGTGTGTCTGTGTCTGTGCGTGTGTGTGTGTGGGGGGGCGCGCGCGCATTTGTGTACGCTGCGTTTGTGTGTGTCTGTGTGAGTTTGTGTGTGTGTGTGTGGGGGGGGGGGGCGCGCATTTGTGTACGATGCGTTTGTGTGTGTGTGTGTGTATGTCGGTGGTGCTAGGGCTGCGACCAGTGCAACGCCCCGCCCCTTTATGATAAATAGAAGCCTCCCAGTGTCGTGTCAGGGGAGCAGGCCGATTCTGATTGGCCAGGTCGAACCCATTTATTCGCTGACAGCCCCATCACATGAATGGTTGTCTATTAACTTGTTCAAAAACTATCTGGAGTTGTCAAGGCTCCGGCGAAGAGGGGCAAAAGTAGTTTGTTGATTCTTTTTCGGAGAACGACAGGAGAAGTTTGTGGACACAACATAGCAGGAACCTATTGGGAGACGACTCTCTCGCACGCAAATTCACACACACACTGACTGAGAGGGGGAGAGAGTGTGGGAGAAACGGTTTAGTGATTGTTGTTTTTTTTTTGCAGCGAAAAGTTCCTGACAAATCGACAGGTAACTTTGGCAGCGTGAGCAGCCAGCCCTGCTACAATACGTCCTACCTCTGGCTTTTTGGAGTTCTCTGTATTTCTCTCTGTGCATCGGAGTTCCCCTCAAAGCTGTTCCTGATGTATAACATGATGGAGACAGAGCTGAAACCTGCTCCCCAGACCAATACGGGGGGCACGGGAAACACGAACACCTCCGGCACCGGTGCCAACCAGAAAAACAGCCCCGACCGGGTCAAGAGACCCATGAACGCCTTCATGGTGTGGTCCAGGGGCCAAAGGAGGAAGATGGCGCAAGAAAACCCTAAAATGCACAATTCGGAGATAAGCAAGAGGCTGGGCGCCGAGTGGAAACTTCTGTCGGAGAGCGAAAAGAGACCTTTTATCGACGAAGCCAAGAGGCTGCGGGCCCTGCACATGAAGGAACACCCGGATTACAAATACCGTCCCCGGCGGAAAACCAAGACCCTGATGAAGAAGGACAAGTACACTCTGCCAGGAGGACTCCTGGCTCCCGGGGGGAACGGCATGGGAGCTGGAGTCGGTGTAGGGGTGGGAGGCGGTCTGGGCGGTGGCGTGAACCAACGAATGGACAGTTACGCGGCGCACATGAACGGCTGGACCAACGGCGGCTACGGCATGATGCAGGAGCAGCTGAGCTACCAGCACCCAGGGCTGAACGCACACAATCCGGGCCAGATGCAGTCCATGCACCGCTACGACATGAGCGCGCTGCAATACAACAGCATGACTAGCTCCCAGAGCTACATGAACGGATCCCCGACGTATTCCATGTCGTACTCCCAGCAGACCACGCCGGGGATGACGGCTTTGGGCTCCATGGGGCCATCATCGGTGGTCAAGTCAGAGTCCAGCTCTTCAAGTCCGCCCGTAGTCACTTCTTCGTCCCACCGGCCAGCTCCGGGGTGCCAAAGCGGAGATTTGAGGGACATGATCAGCATGTATCTGCCGGGTGCGGAGGTAGGCGATCAGACTGGCCAGACGAGGCTACACATGTCCGGGCATTACCAAAGCACCGTGCCCGGTACAGCTATTAACGGCACGCTGCCGTTAACACACATGTAAAAGACAGACGCCCTCGCGAGAAAAAAAAAAAAAAGAAAAAAAAAACTTTTATAAGAGAAACTGTGGACTACAACGCTGGACTATTTTTGTACAGACAAATTCGGGGTGGGGAAAGATGTATAGAAGTCTTATGAAAAAGGACACAAGACTCTTTTTTTTCTTTTCTTTTTCCGTATTAAAGAAGCGTTTAAAAGGAACGGAAGTTTTCCCTCTTCTCTGGTGGTGTTTGAGTTTAAAAGTAGAAAGTGGGAGTAACAATCAAAGGTTTATTATTGTAAACACCATTTGTACAGTATTTATCAAAGAAACATTACAATCAGATTAATTAGTTTGGTATTCAACTGCAAGAGCTGAAGTTTTTATATCATATTAGTTCTGCAGAAAAAAAAATATAGAAGTGACAGAATTGGAATAGGAGCGATCAGTTATGATCTTTTATTACATTGGAAAAAAGGGACAGATAATATTAAGCAGGTAAAACTGTTCTCTCCTTTTAAGGCAAATGTTACTAAAATATTTTTATTTCCTAAACATTATGAACCCTTTATTTCCCTCTCATGGCATAACAATTATAGGTTGTTAATTTATATTTTTGTCTCCCACTTTGGATCTGTTAGAGGTATGAAGCTTGTGCTCTTTTCTAATGATTTGTAAAATTTCTGTATATTTACTGTGATATTTTAAGTTTTTATTTCAAATTTAATTCCCGTAGTTGTATTTTAAAAATTGTGGCCTGTACGCAGAAGCCAACCACTCCATGTATATATACGGAAACTAATACCATCCAATAGATTAAATTTCTTCAATTTTTTTTCTTTTTTTTTCTTCAATATGCAGTTTGAAATGAATAAATTTTGGAAATTTGGATAATTTAAATTGTATGAGTTTTTATTTTATTTAATTAGCATTTGAAATAATTATTGTCAAAATCGTCATCACATTAAATGTTCCTCGTCCTCAACTAAATTTTTAAAATAATTTTGTTAATCGAGTCGTCATGAACGCTAGTAGGAATTGTATTATTATTTTAATGTATAACCAGGTTAATGTGGAATGACAAAGGGTCATTGTATTTAGTTTTTTATTGTTGGTTTTGGTAGCGCAGGTCTGACCAAACAGGTCTACCATGTTGAGGAGATAAACCAGAGTTTTTCATACTCAGGTTAACCACGTTTTTATTTTCTAGTGAAACCACGTATACCTGCGGATGGCTTTGGACGTCCTGGTACCCCACGCACAACCCAAACTTTGTTGCCTCTTACCTATGATGAGAAGAAATGTCCATCTATGTCCTGAAGAGTAGCCTACCAGGTATACATTGTCAGTTTTCTGTTTTAAAATAAATGTATATCGATCATTAACAAGGTTAGTTAGATCTATTTCTATTAATTGTATTATTATTTGCATCAATGCCTGGAAAACGTTTTTAGTTTGTATTATTTGTAGAATACTAAATATTTATAATGCCTACCTACTTATTATTATTATTATTATTTGTATTATTATTTGTATTATTATTTAAGGTTAGGGGGATTTAGTTGGCATATTAATGCAAATATATAATTTCCATATTACCCAATTTTAGTTATGTTTATTTTTTGCGTTTTAAGCGTTTTGTGTGTGGTGTCCTTATGTTATCAAGTGCTTTGTAGCTGTCTTATCGCTAAAAATGTTCAATTATGCCTAAACGGAACCAGAGGCTCCCTTGAAAGCAACCAAGAGAGCGGCACCATTTTTTTCTTCCGTCTAAGAAAATGCTTCATACAACCGTTAATATTATGTTTAATCAAACAGTCCCCGCTGTTTCCCGTTAACCCTGGTTCTCACGGTTCATGTTCTACGGTGACACCCCCAATACCCCCCCTCCCTTCCCCCTTACACACACTAACACAAAACACAAACACACACACGCGCGCACACGCACACACACACACACCCGTTTTAACATGAAACCCGTTGAAAAATGTTTCATTAATAATCCTTATGAGCTCCCGGCTCAGCACGAATAACTAACGGTTTTAAATCTGCGGAAGTGCTTGTGCATATATATGAAAGAGAGAGCGAGTGAGAGAGAGCGCGAATGCAGACGTGTGTGTGTGTGCGTGTGTGTGTGTGCGTGCGTGCGTGCGTGCGTGCGTGCGTGCGTGTTTTTGTGTGAAGTGCCGAGGTAGATTAGGGCCGTAGAGCCTCGCTGGCTGCCAGGCGGCCGTGAGGGAAAGCGTCTGTTACCGACATTGGTCCCGGGGGAGCGCATCTCCCATTAAGCGCCAGATGAATATTTGAAGAGGCCCTCGTATTCTCTTTAAAGCCGGACCGTCCAAAGGTCTGGGGACTGTTGCCTGCCATATGCGTAAATTAATTTATAATATTGGTTGAGTAACACCGGTGATAAACGGTTTGTTTTTAGAATGGTCGAAGGGGAATAAGATATTTATTCTATTGTTGCCGTTTGTGCTATTTTTGTAGGCCTTTGACAATATTCAGTTATACATAATTTTCCAATTACATTCTGAAATACTCTATTATCGATGTAAACTTTTTGTCTTAATATATTTCCAGGGTCAGTTAAACTGTATCACTATCCTATTACTATTTTAAGTAAATTGTTGTGGGTTTCAAGATAAATAACCGGTATATTGTGTGCATTTTGGCCACCCACTCACTGGATATATCAACACTGTGCCACAGTCCCCCAAAAGCTTATAGGGCCTACATTGTTTTTCTGGCTGAACGTTGAAACATTCACTTGATAAAAGAGTGGCTTCAAGCCTGTCCACAGGATAATGTAAAAATAAAAACATGATCAGTAATATCTTATCGAAAACCAAACCATTATGTCGGCCTATATGCATATACATTTAATGTGAATCTTATGTTACTCCTCCTGCATCTTGTTGCCATGGGTTAGTAAAAAAAGAAAGAATGAAATTAACGGCGCATTTCCTTTTGCGCACCGTTCTCATGAGTGTGATTTAATCCCAAAGGAGTTTTGAGATACAGCTGTTCCTATTCAAACATGAAATAAAGGTGCTGCCCATACTAATGGAGGTTGAGCCACAGAGACGGTCAGTCTACAGCAGTCTGCGTGACACGAGGAACGCAGGCCTGCTGATACTGGAATATCCACAGCGATTATTTTGTCTGTTGATTCAAATCTCTTGGCAGTTGCGTTTATTTTGCCCTTCCCAACCCGCGACCAGCTGAACGTGTTGTTTTTTTTTTTTTGTGTGGTTCAGGTGCGTCGAGGCGCGCACACCTGAATGAATAGGAGAAGGTGCTGGGTCGCTCTCACATCCACCCAACCCCTCCATCCCTCCACCCCTCCACCCCTCCATCCCTCCATCCGTCCGCCGGGCTCTCCTTCCGCTGCTCGCGTGCAGAGCATGGCTGTCGGCGCTCGGGGATATTTGGACTGCAACAGGTGGTAAGCGCGCCTCCGCTTTTTTTTTTTTTTTTTATTGCCCCTGGTAAAAAACCTTCCCAGATGTTATCTTTGATAGCTTAGCTCCTGCCTGCGTGTGCGTGCGTGCGCGTTTGTGTGTGTGTGTGTGTGTGTGCGTGTGTGCGTGTGACAAGCTTTTGAAAACTGTTCTCCTTTAGTTTTCTTAGTTTAGTGGGCAAGTGCCCTCAGAGGAATTAAATAATTATTTTAACTTATCAGTCTTGAGCGAAATAGGTGTTATTGTAATAAGGCGATGTCAGCAAGAATGTTCTATCTTGTTGAGAACTTGAAGTAGTTATGGGCTTGTGTCTAAAGCCCATGTTTGATGTGGATATTAAATATGTTATGAATTAGGTAAAATGAGCCCCCCCCCCCACACACACACACACACACGCACACGCGCGCGCGCACACACACACGCACACGTTGCGCACACCACAACCGGGGCTTAGTTGCCAATAATCCCACTAGAGCCACTTTCCTTTTTAATAAGGCGGGGAGAGGAGGGTGTAGAGGGAGTGACGTCATTCACGAACGATGGTTCGCGGAAACAGGCGACATAAAGAGTGATAGAATCCAAACTCGTTATTTTGAAATGTGAACTGAAATGTATCTAACAAACAAATTGCATCATTTAGAATCAGTATAGAGATTTGAACACAATGTACGCAACACCAAAAATTCGTTAATTGCAAAACATGTTCTACTATTTTATACACCACTATTTTCTGAGTTTATTTAGGACTGTTTTTCTAACGCAAAAATTATTTGTATGTGTGTGTGTGTGTGTGCGCGCGTGCGTGTGTTGGGTAAAGTTGTGTTTCTGTTGCTGTAAACTGTCAGAGCAGAGTCATCGAATTTTGAGCTAAGGGCGTTTATGTGCGCTTATTGTGTGCGTGCGTGCGTGCGTGCGTGTGTGACTGGACGACTGAATGGCAGCCTGCTGATCTAGCGCAGGTGCAGGGAAGGGAAGCGGTGGGTGTTTTTTTTTTTCTTCCCCCCCCCCCCTCCCCTTCTCTCCAGACCTCTAGCTCTCCACTCCCTGCTCTCTCGCCCAGCTCCAGTGAATAGGACCACACACTGACAGACCAGCATGCCATCGGGCCCGCGCTGCTCCAGGCCTGCATTCTGTGATGCTATAGGCCTCCACGACACCACATTCTGTCAGCGCTTCTCCGGCCGGCTAGAGCCCCCGTTTATCATTTCTCGCTCATTGGTGGTGACAGCTTTATAGAGCGCCATAATTAAAGGAATGCTTGTTATACCGCATCACGGCTCTGCTCGTCAGATTAAAGTTAGATAGTTTCCACTTACATTTTTGAGTTTTGTTTTATTTATTTTTTGTCTTGGATCATATTGAGCATTACATGACTATTTGTGTATAATCGTTATTGTAAAAGAAAAATCCTTCCCTGCCTTACAAATGAGTTAGTAAAATAACAACATTTCTCTCAGCACTATAGACTGTAATAGATATGGCCCCTGCTCTAATTGTATGGGTGGTGATGGGCTTGAGTTTTCACCCGTCTCATTACGTATTCTGCGTGTTCAATGAGATTAGGCTGGGAGGGAGAGAGAGAGAGAGAGAGAGAGAGAGAGAGAGAGAGAGAGAGGTGGGGGGGGGGGGAG
>JAODUH010000019.1:2801816-2814052 GCA_027564835.1 Typhlichthys subterraneus | reverse complement strand
CCCCCCCCCCCCCCCCCCCCCCCCCCCCCCCCCCCCCCCCCCCCCCCCCCCCCCCCCCCCCCCCCCCCCCCCCACTATTTTGTCACTGAGATGGAACAAACAACAATATGAGGCCTGTTATTCTGTAGTTTGTCTGCAAGTCCTTTAAATTATGGTGTTGCAGTGGGATGGGGTATTTGTTCCCTGATAGCAAAACGGCCACTATCTCACGTTTCACCGTTTGACTGACCTGCTACTTCCTAAAACTATAGTGTGTGTGTCAGGAAATCCACCCTAGTTGGACATAACACCGATATTATTATTTAGCTGAATAAAACAAATATAGATAGATGTTTTTGTTTTTATCTGATGCCTATTAGACATCTAACGAAAAATGTGTTCATTAATATGTTACAATCAGTGATTGTTTGTTGTTATTACTTGTATAGTCTATATATGTACAGTAGGACTTTTCATTTTTGTTCTAAAGTAATACGTGTCACGTGTAGTGCTTGTCTCAGAACTAATTCGAGTTAATACAGCTGTAATGACATAACAGCACACTAATTGGCCTTTTTCCTCCACAATAATGCGACTAGTCTAGATCAACATCTCTTTATTATTTAATAACGTCAAACGCTTGGCTGGCTGTGCTGCCTTGTGCCGCCAAACCAGTCTGTTGTTGGGAAGGGGGTCAATGAATGCATCTCCGCTCAATGATCTCCAAAGTAGGCTATCCAGTCACAATGTAAATGGGCTTATATGGTCAGTGAGGGAAATACAGATGAATAAAATGAAAGAATATGACTTCCACGTTGTCATTAAGAGATCCTTTAAGGCTGTGAAATTATATCAACTTTAAAACAAAACTTTCTGATGTATTATAAATGAATTAATAGGACGCCTATTTGAAAATACAGTGACATATGTAAACGTGTTTGAGTAGCCTAGATCCTCTAACCCACAAGCAGAGTGACGCAATAGTCACAGGTGTTTCGTGCTGGTCCGCAGATAAAAGTGAAAGTGTCACATTTGCATTGCTCTTTCTTCTTTCTTTGCCTGAAAGTTTGCAAACAAAGTTTACTCGTGCGCAGCAAGCGTTTTCCGTGTATCCTCTTTTTAAATTTATTTTAATTTTAATATAAATGATTTCTTGCAATAATTATCAACTCATCTTCTTTTGTCATTGGCACTGATCTAAACATGTGTAACGTAATCTAATGAAATAAAATAGTAGGCCCTAGGTTATAGGCCTAAATAAATTAGACTATATATAATAAATCGTTTTCAGCAATAGTCAGACGCCAGCGCACCGTCAACATCTTCGAATGAGGCAGCCTCTGGCCGGGGCTGTTTGCCTGTTATGGCTGGCTGACAAACGCTGGAAGACCGCAGAGAAACCCTGAAGGCCGAGGGTGTTGAGATGTCCAGAGGAGAAGGAGAACTGGATTCACTACTGTTTCTGCGCAATAACGAAAGGCTGCGCTGTGCAATAGGCTAGATGGCTTTCTCCTTTGGACAAAATCACCGCAGTTTCGTTAAAATTAGTCACATAGTTGGGTCTCTAATTTGGATTTTGGCCAAACTCCTACTTGTTCAATCCCGTATTAACGGGTTTGCTTAGTTGACACACATCTCCCTCCCAATTCGTTCAGGCTATTTGTTATTTTGATACGAAAAACATACTGTAGGCTATTTGGGTAATGTGTGACTTTGTGTGTTTTTTTCAAATCCCATGATGTTTTAAAATTCTGAAATAATCATGGTTGGGTATGTTACTTTGAAAATGTAATATGTTGCATTTACTAAACATTATCATCAGTAATGTAATTTTTGGATTAACTAAATTTAGTACTTTCCATTAGATTACTTCACGACTAAACACTGTTTTTTGAAAATGCATTCTGCAAACTTCCCTTTTAAATTTGAAAGTGGTCCTAGAAGTAGTCGTCTATAATAATAATAAATAACTGTAATCTGATTCCACTATTTTAGCTGGTAACTGTAATGGATGGAATTCGTTTGTTTGTAATTAATTACATGTAATCAATTATTTTCCAACCCTGGAAATGATATGCCCTATTTTCTTTGCCCACAGTTTTCAAGAACATATGAGTTATGTAGATGCTGTAATTTAAAAATCAGAAATCGCCTTCAAGACATTTTCTTAAATGTAATATATATATATTTTTTATTTTTTTTATTTTGTATGTCAGCCTAGAGCTAAACAGTTTACAATAGGCTACATTCATTAAACGTTAAAGCAATGTATATAAATTATTGTAGCCTATGTAGCGCTACCTACAGAGCTATACAGCTGGCCTTTATTTGTGTTTTGGCTGCTAAAATAAAGCCTGTTTGTCTGCGACGTCAAATTGAGAAGTCTGTTGAGCTGATGGGACTGAATCATCATTAACAAGCCAACAGACACAGGAACCCCCTCTTCTGCTCTCATTTCCCAGCATAGACACTAACCTCTTTCACTGTCATCATCCCAACTCTCCTTCGCGCCTCCCCCCCACCCCCTCTCTCTCTCTCTCTCTCTCTCTCTCTCTCTCTCTCTCTCGCCACAAACTCCTCACAACAGCACTCCATTGTTGCTTTCTCTCCCTCTCTTTGGCCCCCAACCCAATTAACTGTTGACCAACAAATCCACTCACGCATTACAGCGGGGGAAATGGCCTATTTCTGAATATGTTAAAACTGTAAAACTTCTTACATTTTGAGTAATTGGATAAAGGGATAGGTGGGCCTATGCCTGATATTTTCAACTATGTGCTATACTAAATGCACATAAACGTAATAACATTTAAAAGGTTTTTATTATCGTCCAATGGCGATTTTTTTTATATATTTTTTATTTTCTTTTTTTTTTATGCGCACGGGTGTGATTACATTGTAGATCAGTGATGCATATACAATATGGGGAGCGGGCAAGCACGCATCCACCTAAGTTCCATTGTTTGTGCTTCGTGTGTGCTTTCAAAATAAAAGCTTTACAAGCTCTCTTCTGGACACTGGAAAGGGGGTCCACAGTCCGCGTGCCTTTATACCCCTCGGGGACATGCCCGAGCCTTCTGAATGGACGAACGAGAAAAGGGGGCACGTGTGGGCCTTTACACACTGATAATGCCATGCTATTGTGCCATTCAATCCAAAATAATAACAATAATAAATATTCAGTCTATTTCACTTTTTATATAGAATTTAAAACCAAGCAAACTTGCACTGTTTGTAAGATTGTTAATGCTTCATTATTAAAAAAAAAAGCCCAATTCCTATACATTTACATATACATATACATCAATGCTGGTGTTAATATTGGCAAAATTAGTTTTTATAAAAATTGGCATTTTATGGTCTGAAATCAGAACTACATCTCATATCCATTAAACATCACCCTAAGACCTTCTGGTTTTCATACACAGTATGCTCATACTTCATAAAATTAAAATGTTAATGTAGGTTTCCTTGCAGTCACTCTCACTCAGCTTCTTAAGTATTTTGTTCAAGTTGTTGTAGGGGGTGGAGTCAGGCTCAGAGCTGGGGTGCAGTTATTAATGTATGATGTAAATGGGGCCAAAGTCTGTAAGCATTACATTACATGCCACTAATTTGTTTTAAATGTAGGTCCTACACTTAAAACTAACATGTGTTCAACTAGATAATGTGTTTTTAGGGTATAGGTCTTGTTTCATGGTGTTACAAAATGGCTAAATGGTGATTTCAGTAACACCAATAAAACAGTTCTCTGTTTAACAGGTGTCACATGCATTCACGCACGCACGCACGCAGGCACACACACACACACACACACACAGACAGAAATTATACTATTAAATGTGTTTAATGTGTAGCAACATATTAAACACATGTATCAAGTAAAAAAAAGTCTAGCTCACACAACACATTGAGGAGTAATAGGGGAAATATTATTAGTATTTGAACTACATATTTAGCATTTTAACACTATAAGCATTCCAATCAAATACTCAGTTCATTTGAACAGAGGAGGACAAAGCAGATGTAGCAAAAATAACTTAAAACATTGACAGTGTCATATAAAAGTATTAATTTTATCAGTTGGGGGGAAAAAAAAACTCAATGAATGGCAAACAATCTGCCTCAAATTCTTTGGCCCATGTACTCAATGTAATCATTGCTGCTTTATTCATAAGGCCTAGATAATATATTCATGTAGGCTACATATTATTCCATGTCTTATGGGAGCCACTATGTTTGTTGTGGTCAGGAAATAGAGTAACATGTACAATTTGAGATCCCTTCTATATCAGAAAATGCTTTCAATATTGTTTCTTAGAAGTGTTTCTATTCAGGTTTTCTCTTGCGGCCACTCTATATTTGCATAAAAGCAGATGGAAACCCCATTTATGTCTACACATTTTGACAGTTCAGGCAATGCAATCAGATGGGTTAACACGGGTTATATTATCTATGGGATAGAGAGAATCCTCTATGTTCTTCTGTCAGTCTAATCAGCCAAGAAGTATGCTATAGGTGAGCAGTATCTCTCGCTCTCTCTCTCTCTCTCTGTATATATATATTTATATCACTTTGTTTTTATTGCATTATATATGCATTTTTTGTTCTAAGGAAAGAAAAAGAAGAAACTATTGCTTATAACAAACATATATCAGTTCCTCAGTGTCATTTCTCCCTCAGCAGTGCTATATGAATGTGAACAGTTCATGATTAATCACAATGGTATCGCATTATTATTGCCAAGTAAATGCAGTAATATGTTCCAACATGGATAGAGCAGCAACATCATTTTGTGTTTCATGTTCTTTCTGCCTCCTTTGTCTGTTTAATCCAAACGTAATACCATTTATTTTTTTTAATTAAATCCCCAAATCTATATTTTGGAGATACAAATTATTCACTTTTTTTCTCTCCTTATTTTTCAGTTGCCAATGGTTCTTGTGAGTTAATGTTCACGTGGCATAACGCCTTTCCAATGCATATTTCTGTGGATTACATCACTCTCTCTCTCTCTCTCTCTCTCTCTCTCTCTCTCTCTCTCTCTCTCTGACAGTAGCTGTTGTTGAATGAAAGAGTGGCCTCTTTCAGCATGGGTGTCCCCCGGGGCTAGCAGGCGTTGCACTTGGGGAGATAAACAGGACAGTCACAGACAGACAGACACAAAGACAGACAGATATGACATATACAGACAGGACAGTTAAAGACAGACAGACATACAGACAGGACCGTTACAGAGTCAGACATACAGGCAGAACAGTAACAGACAGACATGTAGACGCAGACAGACAGACATGACATGACAGTTACAGACATGTAGACAGAGAGACACACACACACAGACAGACAGGACATCTACAAAAAGGACAGACAGACAGACAGACAGGCAGGACCATTACTGAGTCAGACATACAGGCAGAACAGTAACAGACAGACATGCAGACGCAGACAGACAGACATGACATGACAGTTACAGACATGTAGACAGACAGACAAACATGACAGTTACAGACATGAAGACAGACAGACAGACATGACAGTTACAGACAGACAGACAGACAGACAGACAGAGAGACAGGCCAAATCTTGCCTCCTTGAACCAGACCATGACACACATAGTTTAGGACATTGGAGAGATTTACCAAGAGCAACATGACTTCTGAACATGCCTACTGTAAGTGTAAGCTATACTTTGTGTAAGCACTGCAGACTCGATAGCTTCCTTTCTTATCTTGAGGTGTTTGCTCAGTGAACTTGTCATGATGTAAATGCACAGGACCCCCTGTGGTTTTTGGGTGAGCACCGCGTTAAGAGACAAAGTAGACTGTTAGGTTACGGCATTAAATGTCTCATCTCATCCTCTGTTGTTGTGCACATCGCCATACATACATACAAGGTCGCTCTGTGAGACAGAGAAAGAGAGGGAGAGAGAGAGAGAGAGAGAGGAAGAGAGAGGGAGCAGCTGAAAGGCAAGGTGGATTGTGGGGAATAAAGGACAACAGAACGGGGTTGGTCGGGGTGGGGTTCTGGGGCGACCTGTTCCAGGCACTATGCCGGGCAGGTCAGTGTAACCACGGCAGCAGCAGCATGCGATTGTAAATAAGAGAGGAGTCAGTTCACACGCCGATCGAGTGACTGCAGGGAACAAGCGAGCCATTTGAATCAGGTGGCTATCTCTCTATCGGAGAGATCAGAGCCCTGTCACTCCCTAGTCCCCCCCACACTCCCCACCCCAGCCTACTCCCTCCTCATTGTGTGTTTCAATCACCCCCCCCCATCCCAACACACAAACACACACACACACACACACACACCCTCCCTGAGTGCAATGACATGTCCCTCCTGGCCTGCTGGAGCACCCGCTCGCAGTGGCAGGATGAGATTTCACTGTCTCACGTTAGCACATTGGAGCGGCCCTGTAGCCATTAGCAAACATTAGCATAACCGCCTCCAACCGTTTTGGCGTATCCCGCACTGGAGGTTACAGTTGCTCTCTGTTTGCAAGGGAATTGGGGACCAATTTGTATTCCAGCGTCAGTTTAACATTCATGTTTTGGTGTCACTCCAGAAGAAGAATTATAATTGACGTTTGAAGTGTTTCATTATTTCATCATTCTGTCAATGCTACATTTGACAGTCCAATAATAATTAACTAACTTACAAAAATTAATTACATTTCTACGATGTGTTAGTTCTTAATTGCAGCACAATGTGATACATATTGTTAAAAATATTATTGCTAAATCTTGTTGGCCTATCGACATTACATCTTAACCGTCCTGGAAAGGTGGATTCCTCCCTCTGTGGTCCCTTTCCAGGGTTTCTTCACATTTTTCCTACACTGTGAAAAATGGCTCTTCATAAATAAGTAAAAGAAATAATGAATACAAGGTCATATTTTCTCATAATAAGTAAATATATCTGTCAATGGAACCAGTGAAAATGTGCTTGGTAAGATTTCTTCAAATAAGACATTCTATCTGGAGAGATGAGCTCTTGTTAGGTAATTGTGTCTTATATTAAGTGTAGTTCGAATTTTTTTATTAGAAATTAGTAAAATATACTTGGTAAGATTTAGATTTTTTTGTAGTGTTTTATGTTTATAATGGAAGTTTTTCCTTGCCCGGGGGGAAGAGCAGGTTAAGGAGGCGTTGTTTGTTTCCATGTGAAATATAGGCTGCACAGCCCTTTGAGACTGCAATGTGATTACTGTAAGGACTATATAGATAAACTTGACTTGACTTTCATTAGTTGACTGTACCTGTATGCTTGCCTATATTCAAATGTATCCAATGTAACTACCTACCTGCTGTCATCACCAGTGTTGAGGTACACAGAGTGGATGGACAGAGAGTGCAGATGAGGCGAGGGTATTTGCATAATGCCCTGAGACTGGCTCTTACATCATCCGTTCCGTTCTGTCAGCAGTAGCAGTGGCTCCGAGAAACAACCCCAACCCAAGCGAATGTCTTCATCTTGAAAAATATATTTAAATGTATATTTTATATTGAATTTGGTGCAACTTGAGGCTACAATGCTGGGCAGAATAATATGTATCTTAATATGTTTTTCTTTATGAAATTCCAGAAATTCCAGATATCAAAATGATTGTTCTATACTTTTTTAATATCGTCAGTTACATTTAAAAATCTAGTTAAATAGCATAACAACATCTACAAATGGAAGACAAAACATAATCAAACGTTTCAAGCGCTCCCAGTGTTCAGTGTAACTATGCAATCAAACATGTGTTGCCTGCTGTGACCATAGCACGTCTGCAGATAAACATTACATGTCGTCACTTAACCTGCTTGGCAAAATAAACAGTCAACATAACGGGATTTAATACCTAATAAGCTCACCCATTCATATTCATATATGTACACATACACACACAGCTGTTATGTGGTCCCAGTGACTTGTCTTGACACCCCCCAATCCCCCCCGCCCTCCATTTCCTTAGGGACATGGTGTTATGTGACAGCTGTTCCCTGCTCATATTGATTAAATGACAGCGGGAATCATTTACAGATTTCCCGGCTGATCGTGCTCCAACATGTGACATTGCCCTGAGGGAGATCATGGGATGGTTTTACCCTACATAGACCACAGTCTAAGTTCATTGCGCTTTCGCCTCAAGTGCGTACAGAAAACAAACCAATGTAGAAATTACCAGAGATAAAATATTAATAACCCACACTGGAACTACACTGGATAAACTAGAATAGCTTATTCACTGCTTTACTGTATGTGCATCTTCTACTGTGGTAACAGTTTAGCATGACTTGGTGTTCACTTCCCTGTCATTCTTGTAAGTTTAGATTGGAGGCCAATAAAGGCACAATAGTCAACAAGAAATTTCCTCTCGCTTCTTTTAGGCACAGCTCCATATAACAGCATGGAATAAAGACTAAGTTTGGGTAAGGGTCTTGGTACTTTAATGTTTTAGTGTTGTGGTTGAGAAGTCAGATTGCTTTTTACACGCTTTTGGAACTTAAACCATAATGTAAACAGCAGGTTGTTCATTTAACAAACTGTATGTTATTAGATTAAACTTTTCTTATACTTTGAAAACAAAACGATGCATTTGAAACATTGGTAAATGTATTTGCTGCCTTTGCAAATCTAACAAATGTTCTTATTGATGCATACAAAGGAAACATTCTTATCCAAAAACGCTAAAAAAAAAGAAATCTACAAAATCGGTAGCAGAAAAGTAACAAGCTACTAGCAAATTTCCATGATGAGCAACAATGAAATGTCAGGTTTCTGGGAACAGAGCACATGCAAAGCCGTGGTACACCAATCACATCTTTTAATGTAACTTAGAGCCTCTACTCACAAGTAGGTATGTTTAAACGATAACAGAAATATAGTCTCTGGTCTTCGTCCCGGGGCTTGTGCATTACTGAGCACAGAGCTGCTTCCCTGTACTGCTTAATAAGACAGTTTGTTGATTAGGCCTACAGGTGCGTCGGCTGCAGGTAGCTTGCTCAGGGGCTACGCCCCTCTTGCATCCTGACAAATGTGAGTTACTTTTAACAGGGATAACCGTTGCACTAAACAGTCCGTGTTGGGACATTGCCAGACACTGGCCTTTACATGCGACATGCATGGGCCTGGGTTTGCTGTGTCACCAGGGAACACGCCAGGTGAGAGTGTGGACAGCGAGGATTAAGACACAGCTCAGTAATCAATCAGTTCCATCGCGGTCAGCTTCCTGGCGGCTAGCCTATAGGGAGGCAAACATAGCGGCTATTGATTTCTGCTCGCGTTCCATCCCATGGCCAAGGCTCTTCTTAAGATCCACACACGCACGCACGCACGCACGCACACACACACACATCATGCACACACAGACACACAGACACACACATGCACACACAGAATGCTGTTGACAGGACCCTTGCTGTGTGTGAGTGTCTGCTAGCAGGAATGCCCCTCTGGCCATGTCGTCTAATGGGTCTACAGGATATTTAGCACCACAGAGGGAGTCCTATATGGCTCTTCAAAGCAGCTTCAGCCACAGTAGTCCTAAACCCTCCTAAAAGACATTTAATACTGGCGCAAAATCACCTCACTCTGCCAGCTTCCAACATCAAACAAGTGGGCTAATACAAAGACATCACTATAATTGATTACCCCACGACAAGTAAATAAATTAGTATATACAGCATGAGCGTATATACGTATATGCGTATGACTGGCATGCCTTCGGAATGTAGAAGTTTCAAAGGTGCGTTTGATGTAGGGTTCTTTTTGTGATGTACACCCTAAAAAGATTGCTTTGTGTGGCACTTGATATACGGACAATGTGATTTAAACCCCTTGACGCCGATTGAGGCGTATTCGTGACACACTGATTCCAGTCAGACTGCAGCCGAGATAGCGCATGTATTCTCGCAATTCTGGTTTGTGTATGTTCATTGCATACATAGGAACCTTTTGCATTCGCTGGTTTCTCTGTCCGAGTGGGAACTACATCCAGTTCAAGGAAGCTTATTGTTGGATAATTCCATGTGCTTTTGAAGCTGCAAATATGATGAAATTGTGCTAAAAGAGTTAAGTTGTGCTAACATAAAAACATATGTACCAGCTTATTGTTTGAGGTTTATGGAATAAACCTCATGTGAGTAATATTTTTTAAGTTATTTGACGATTTCTGTTTGACACTATTTCACGACATCCGTCCAGGGGTTTCTCATACAACGACAAAGGCTAGCATTGAACTTACATCGTACTATGCATCGTTGAACTAACGAACATCCGAAGTATGACTGCTTCCCAAAAGTGGCAAACTTTGTTAGTACGACAATGGTTGACCTATGTTGGATTTAACCACCGTAGTTCCAGCTACAATGTTTCCAGACGTGTTCTGTTTGAGTTTTACAGCGGGAAACTTCATAATCTTTATCAGCGTCAGTGGCTCATTTGGATACGTACGTGATCATGATCGATAGGCTAATACAGGTTCAAAACATTAGCGATGAGTTGCTCTTTTACGGCAACAAAAGCAGTACTTGAGCAATCATTAGAATAACAGACACATTCTTTATGCGAGATAAAGGGGAAAAAAGTCATGCTTTTTCATCTTTCATCTGTTTTGATCCTAAAGCTGAACTATAGCCTATAGTAAACTGTAGGTATAGACTATGTACAACTACAGTCTACTCATGTAGACTCTTTGAGAATTAGACTACATTTAAAAGTAGGCCTACTTTTACAACAATGTTAAATGTTCAAAACACTTAGGTCTACTGTTTACCTACAGCAATACTAGATAGATAGATAGATAGATAGATAGATAGATAGATAGATAGATAGATAGAGTAGAACGACACAAGTTAACGACGTTAACGTTCGTTGGAACTATGGTTTCGGGAAATACCTGTGTCGTTTAACGATGCATTGTACTAAGTCACCAACGTAATTTCCTCCATAGTTCAGACTATGGATTTGGGAAACACTTTGCCGACTTTGGTGCACCACGGGTTGGCCAAGATGTGGCATCTTGTCCAGGTCCCGCCTGGGTCTTCACCGAGGCTTCGGCGGAAGCCAAGCCGAACTTGGTGCATCAAGTTCGGCTTGGCTTCCATCATGTGTCGCTGATCTGAATCATACCAAAATGTTTTTTTTGTGCTATATAAAAATGAAAAATCTGTAATCAATTTAGCATCACATTGAAAGCAAAAATACACAAGTATTTTTGTGTGTTTTACAGCTCCCAGTATACGGGAACTGTATACTGGGAGCGTGTACTGGGAGTGTGTACTGTGTACTGGGATACTGGGAGCGTTGGCCTAATAAGTCTGAATTCTGCCGGGTGAAAAATCTCTTCGTAAACTCTCTCTCTCTCTCTCTCTCTCTCTCTCCCTCTCTCTCCTCTCCATCTCTCTCTCCTTCTCTTTTTCTCTTTCTCTCTCTATCGTTCTCTCCTCCCCCTCTCCTTCTCTCCATCTCTCTCTCCTTCTCTTTTTCTCTTTCTCTCTCTATCGCTCTCTCCTCCCCCTCTCCTTCTCTCCATATCTCTCTCTCCTTCTTACCCCCCCTCCCCCCCCTTCCTCCTCCATCCCACTTCCCCTCGTCTCGTCTCAGTAAGTAGGATAAGGCTTGGAGAGTCTCTGTTGTCGTCGTGGTAACTGCCAGAAGCATTCAGTTTGAAGTTTGAGGAGGTCAGTTTGCAGGTCAGAGCACCCCCCCCCCTCCCCCCTCCCCCCTTCCTCCAACGCACACATTGAGATGTGGGGGGGTCGGCGGTGGTGATGGTGGACGATGAGGGGGGGAGTTACACACAAGCCCTTACAGATGCGGGTTGAGTGGAGGATTCTGGGATAGCACCTTAGATTTATTCCCTCCGAACGTGTTTTCTTCAGTAGTAGAGGGCTCAGCTCACATCCACGTCAGCCAAGGTCCACCCAGGACATATTTGCACTGGTGAGTTTTGGCTAGTTCAGCGTAAATGTGCAGTCGGCAGACAGCATATCATAGCACCAGTCGCTAAAGCACTTAGGACGAGTTTGCGACGAGTCTCAACCATGTACATGTATTTGAGTTGCTCATTGTGTTGCTCTGGCTGTGAGATGGGCATGTTCACAGGGACAACGGGCATCGCTGCACTTATGACATGTCCAGTCAGATATTTAGTGTAGATCCACTTCTATCTCTGCCGCTCTTACATTGAGGGTCCAGAAAACTCTCTCTCTCTCTCTCTCTCTCTCTCTCTCTCTCTCTCTCTCTCTCTCTCTCTCTCTCTCTGT